>VXAZ01003161.1:701050-956305 GCA_013399875.1 Gymnorhina tibicen
TACAGCTCGCCCGGGGGCCGCCCGGCCCCGGCCCGCTGCGGCGGCCGGGCTGGCGGTGGGTGGGGCCTCCCCGCCCGGAGCCTGCGGTGCCGGCGAGGGGAAGCAGCTCTTCGCCCCCGCGGGGTGCCCGCGCCTCCCGCCGGCTCGGAGGGGGCGGCCGCAAACAACCGGCCCTTCAGAGCCCGAGGGGCGCCGGGGGTGACAGCCGAGAGGGGCGGCTCCGGAGCTGACCTCCGTCCGTGGGAGCCGCGGGGAGGAAAGGGGCAGTTCCTGGCAATTCCTCGGAAACCGTGCGGCCTTTCCTTGCCTAGGTCTGAAGCTTTAAATAAGCTTTTTAAGTAGGCACAAGGAGACCTTGTCGTGTGAGATTCTATGTTTTTTGAGGAATTTTTTTTTTTTTTGGTGTGTGTAGGAATGTCTTTTAAAGGCAGTAAAATCTTACGACGGTGTTTGGTATCTGTGGGACTTGGAGTAAGCCTAAAATGCACCTGCCCTGCCCACTTTTTTTTTTTCTTTTTTACAAAAATGTATTGCCGACAGCAACGCTCTGTAATCAGAGTTCTGTCCATAAGTTATGTAAATATGAAAAAAAGAGGTCAAATAATACTCTTCATGCAATATTTAAATTGGCAGGTGGTTTTTGAATAGTAAGTTGGTAATCTGTCTTGCATATCATAGTTTTTGTGCTCTTTCGAATTTTTTAGAAAGAGTCTAGTAAGATAGAGATACTGTTGAAGCTTTTGATGTAGTCAAAAATGTTTGCACTCTGTGATGTTTGCAAATGACCAGTAGTTGTTAGAAAGGGCAGTGTAGATGGGGAAGTATATTGGATGGCTGAGTTCTCCTGCCTGAAAAGATGGAAAACACAGTGGTATGGATTTGTTCTCTCTTTTTAAATACAGGTGACTACTTCAGAAAGTTTCACAGAGCATCTGACACTTACTGGCATGTTGTCAGTTGACAGCCCAATGAGTTTGATTGAAGTTCTTCTCTTCTTGATGAAGAGTTTCCGAAATACTGTTTGGGATGTAGGATGGTGTTCTATGTGCTTCTGTGTATCACTGTATGAAACGGAATAAATTCCCTTGCTGGTATTTTTTTTTAGAACTGACTGTCCAAGAAAGATAAAAGATAATAGAAACTAATATAATCTCCTGGCTTGTGGAAGCTGCTGGAGGTAGCTGAATGCAGGTGGCTGTATGACTCATGGGCTGGCAGGATACAGGATCTCGCTGAGATCAATTGACAATTTCTAGCGTGCATTTGCACTCGGAAATTCAGAGTGCCTGATAGGATGCTTCGTTATGACTGCATGCTGATTATTACTTGGCTGAAGATAAGCATGTGTATAATCAATAAATTTGCTTCTCTTCCCACATACACAGCTTTTACATCAGGGATAACCCTATTGATTTTGGTGGTTTTCTTCTTTAGGAGCATGACCACGCAAGCTCAGTAGGAATGGTACCCACTTAAAATTTACTGGAGATTGAATTGCATTGCTACATTTAATTCAATTATATCCATGATGCAGAAGAATAAAGAATACCTAGTCTGACTTGACTTCTAATGCCAAAAAACACCCTTCCAAAAGCAAAATCAAATATATTGGGAAAAAGTGTTAAAAGTTTGACCTCCCCTCCTTTTGCACATGCACACACTACCCCCCAGCTTCAAACAGCCTTTAGTAATAACCTGCTCGGTTGAGAGCGTTGTGAAGTTTTACTCAGAATATTGGACAGGCTCTTATGCCTCATGTGCAGCTTATTTAATGTTACAGAAATGGTCTGATGTGGTCAAATGCTGGGGCTTTTTTTTTTTTTTTTNACATTGAGAAGTTTTGCTTTGATCACTTCATTTTTTCTTTTTTTCTTCTTTTTTTTTTTCCTTTTCTTTTTTTCCCCTCTCTGAAGTTTCAGAGGCCGGATTATTGCCAGAGAAATTGAAAAAGAAACAAAACTTGAGGCAGAGGGACATACACCCAAACCCAAAAAAATCCCAACCTGAGTAACCCCCCAAAACCCCCAAACTAAATCAACGCCAAGAAAACCCAGAACCACTGGCTTGCAAAAGGAATTCTAAAGTTTCCCTGAAGAATCTAGCATACTTTATTTTGAAGAAATGTAGTAGTTTTGCAGGTGTATTTTGACATAATTAAAGTCTTTCTTGCACACTGATTCAATTGACTGTTTTAAAAGCTAAGTGAAAAGTTAATCAAAAGACAAATGGTAAATAAGGCCGTGCATCAACATAAAACAATGAGCCCTATATTGCTGTGCATGGGATTTTGAATTGGGAACAAGGACACTTTGCTCACCACAGTGTGGGAAGACAATGTGAATTAATTCCTTGTTACTGTTTGCTGGTGCTACTATATTGGCTTGTACACGGGTGGTACCAAGTTTAGCCAATCATAAATCTTTTTCCATAAATGAGTATAACATGTCTTGTAGCACCTCTTGAAATGTGTAGAAATAATCTGTGAAATATATAACAATGTGACTAAAAGGGACCACTTAATCCTTGTTTTGTTATGTGGTTACTTAGAAATTGCAGTACTGTTGTTGGCAACAATTTAGACTTACTGTAACTTCTCTTATCACCTTGGTATCTACGGTGATATCAAACTTGTGACCCATGATTAAAGTGTTTAGTTTGAAACAGGAATGCCTTGTTCTAGTTCAGGTCAGCTTTTCAGTTCTTCGGAATAGAATTATTTGTCTTTCTTCATGTGTTCATGAAAGTAAGAAGTGAATGAAGGTGTATTTCTGAAAGGGTTGAAGAGGTGTATATGGTGGATAGTTCAATCATGTTTCTATAGTGTGTTTCCTTTATATCAAATACATATATCAGAAATTTGCATATAGTTACTGGGGCTCTCCAAGTGAGACACCCCAGTTTGTACTAGAAAAATTGTTTTTATCAAGTGGAATTTATTTGTACCTTTGCTGCATTCGGCTTGAATCATTGTCTTTAGTGAGTTTTTCCAGGTTGGGCGCACAATAGCGAAGAGGGAGGGGAAGGATCGTGAGAAATCACTTTGTCAGATGGTGCTTGCAAAACTGATTCTTGCATGCACGAACATTTGGGAAGGTGGTGCTTAAATGCTGGTTGCACCAAATGCTGGAAATTTCAAGCAATTGGGGCTTAAGTTTGAGGGGGAAAAAATGGATTAGTGTAACTGCATCTCCTTCTAGGTAATGACTATGTCAAGCTTTCAAACCTGAAATAGGTGTTAGCTTTAACTATGATTGTTAGCATAGTCTGCGAGCTCAGGGCTGAAATAGCACAACCGAACGTTGCCCACAGATGTTAAACTGCTCAAGTATCCCATTCCTAGATGGGAAAGACAAAGATATAGAAGTTACATGTATGGTTTAGAAATTATTTTTGATAATGCAGGAAGCCTGTGCTGTGGACCCTTATTTGGAAGCTTGGGGAGTTCATGTTGGGTTTCTAGAAGGTTCTTCAAAATCTCTTAAACTTTCAATGTCTCAAAAACCAGAAGGGTTTTCATTTTACTTCCATCAGATTGCAGGGGTGAGAAGAATAACCATCTGCTGTCTGACCAGTTGTCTTATGTAGTATAAATGATAGATGAGTCATTTAGTTCAGTTGTGGGCCTGTATCAAGGATGGCCAGAATGCTTTGCAATGACAGATAGGTAATGAGCTTCTTATAAAGTTTGTCATAATGGAGGCAGAAAGTGATTCTCTGGTTTAAAATTTTAAGATGACAATCAATTTCTGACTCTGATTAAGACAATGATACAGGCTTGTGCTATAAGTGTTGAGTCTGCCCTGACATTTTTTCCAGTGATAAGGTAGACCATTCTCTGCGTCTGTTTTAAATGTGTTTTCAGTTTTGAAAGTGAAATACATGAATGTGGTTCATCATCTAAAGTAACTCAGTTAATTTGCTTCTTAGCCCACCTTGGAACTACAGTCCTCTAACTTGCTATTGGATTCTTCCCTGGGACGCTCAAGTCACTTGTATGCTGACCATTCAGAAGGTCATAGTGCTTCAGCACAGTCTCATAAATGCTGAAGTCAGATGATGACTATTGGTATATGCACTGGTTTTGTCAGTTCATGTCTCAGTGGTGTGAAATAAGAGATGGGTGACACAGGGAAAGAAGAACCTGTTCTCCATTTGTGTGCAAGGCACGTCAGAGGGAAAGTAACCTAGCAGCCGTTTAGGTTAAAAAAATGACATACTGTGCAAAATGGAATTTTAACATTCAGAAGTGTCTGCTAAATAACTGTATTATTTAACAAGCTAATTACAGTTCTTTGCTTCCAAACATGACCAATGAACTAATTCGCCTGAGGAGATTGCAATGTGGTAGCAATAACCAAGCTGTTACCACAGTGCCTTAGTGCTGCACAGCTGCTGAATATATCTTTTATCCTGTAATTGCTTTTCAGCTGTTCCTAAAAGCAAATGTGTTTAACCGTGTGATTATAAAAAGAAAATTTTAAGCTTAAATGTTGTTCATCCTTTTAGTGGGTAAGTAGAGTGTCTTTTAATTTGGTGCCTTGAGGACGAAGCTATAGGATCAGGTCTCATTGCTTTGCTACCAGGTGTACCTCCCGAGTTCCCTTCTGCACCGTTTTCCTCAGGTGAAAACTGATTGAACAACAATGCATTCTCCCTGCTCAGTAATAGGGGAGGAGGATGGCTCAGAGATTTGGTGATTTAGAAGTGGAATATGATAAAATCAAGAATAACAGGAAAAAATACTGACAAGACCTTCTTGGGTTGAGAGTTAAGAGAGTCATCTTAGAAAGCTGGGGAGTTTCAGAGTTGTCAGCTGGAATTAGCTGCTAGTCTAGAAATGTACAAAATAATGGGATTCCAAGGTGGATGGATTCTTCTGTGCAACAGAAGGGCTGCAAGAGATGGAGCAAGTGTGGTAATAGGAGCAAAATGTGATCAGTAAAGTCTTGGGAAGCAGATTCTACCATATTTTGTTATTGATTTGTTGCATGGAGTCTGCAGTTACTAGTTTTATCCCACTTATCTTGCTTCTTCCTACTTCTGTTGATAGTTGGGCTTAAAACTTCAGGTTGTTTCACCGGTAGTCAAAAAACATGACTGGGTAAACACTGAACTGTCATGGATCCTAATAAAAAAATGTTTGACATACTTGCTTTGAAGGGCCTGAGTGGGTCTGATTCAACATGTGTATTGCCCATATTTAGGGGGCAGTGAGGGAAGTGCAGATGGGAGGACGCTGAACATGAAGATGCGTTAGGACATGTCCTAAAAAGGTGCATAGAAAAACCCAGTTTAGACTAAGTATCTACCTTGCTGTTATTCGGAATAGAAGAATGTAGGGGGTTATCTGTGGTGTCTCTAACAAATGAGTATTTTACAGCTATGTAAAATAGATGAATATTGGATGTAGCTATTGCAGTGACTGGTAGTGGATGTTTTTGTGAAGATGATTATTAACTAAGTTGACACACTTTCAGATCCTCTGTGTCTTTCAGAAAGGGCCATTAAAATTGTGTTCCAAGTTCATTACAGAAAGCTGCATTGGATCTGTAAGAACAGTGCTTAAGCTGAATGCCTTATATTTGAGTCTGCTATACTCTCAGGTGGTTTTAAGGGACAAAACAAAGTAGATCAGATAGTGTATATATAGTAGTTAATTTCCTTTTCCTGACTGGCTTCATGGTTCTGTCTGTGTATAACTTGCATGGGGGTGCATCCAGAGGTGTCACTGTAATTTCAGGGTTGTGTCTGTGTTTTTCTTTGCTTTGGATGCAGTACGTTTGATTCTCTGATCCTTCATGGGAGGAAAAGGGGGAAGTAATTTGCCTGTAGTGGGCATCAGGACTTGCTTGAAGGCAAAAAACATCAAGCAGTTGACTTGCGCAGTTTGCAGCAAGAATTATCAGTTAACTTGTCAATCTGAGTGAAAGTTTGCTTGCACTTTACCCTCCAGACTTTGAGCTGCCTAGTCCTGGTTGGTAGGCCATCACAAATAAACTAAATTTCTGCACAGAGGACATGGGTAAAGTTTTTCCATTTCCGAATTTCCTCCAAAAAAGTGTGAGGGTTTCTTTTGTGTGTTTTTGTTTTGTTTTCCCAATGACTTGATAATGTCATAGGATGGCCAGGATACCAAAGAACTACTGAAGTCTGCTGCTACTTTTTCAGAAGTATTAGCCTAACATAATACTTGAAGGTAACTGTTCTGTATTTTATTGTTTAGGCTTAAATTTGTTTTTAGACGTGGAGGTGTGTGCTGCTGTGGAGATGCAGTTTTTTGTTATAGGAGAAAGAGGTGGTTTTTTATTTTCATGTAACTGTTAATATATTAAACAATAGTTTCTCTTATGTTTTACTCTATCCAAGCAATATGTTCATATTTTTTATGTTTTGCTCCAGTAGTCTGTGGAATTAAATAGCTGTGGAATTGATTTATGTTGGCAGGCTTTTGGAAAGTAAAGGCACTAAAGGCTGTCTTTCAGTTTGGTCCTCAAATAGCAAGAAAGCACTGGGGAATAGTGAACCTTTACACTAGGGAAGGAAAGAAGATATTTAAGAATGTGTACAGAATTTCCCAGTTGACTCATGCATCTGATGTGAGGCAGGAAATGAAAACTTGTGTGTGTTATGAATGTCATCAAACAGTAAAACTGTGTGTTCTGGGTAGCTGTTGAAATGGCCATGTTGAGGGCAGCTGGTCTCATTCTAGTCTACAGCATAGAGAAGGTGTCACTTTTGGCTTTGCAAAAATTGTGTGCCATTCTGAGCTTGGTGTCTTTTCTCCCTGTGTAGGCATTGCTACGTAATCTTTTCAAGCTTCTGTTAGAACAAATTATTGCCAAATTAGAGGCTTATTGACTTGAATTTGTAACTCCTTCAACTGCTGTAAAACTTAGCATATAATCCTTGCTTAAGGTAAATTGAGTTGCTTTTTTAAAGCACCGGTAGGGACTGAAAGGTAGAGTGGTGAGGGGACAACTAAAAAGGTCAGTAGTCAGTTGTGTAGTTTATTTTGAGTTTAATGCTCCAGATAATATTTTCTTATTTACACTTCTGTCTTTGCAGCGTTGGAGTCTGTTTTCCTCTTTCACCATGGAATATACATGAACTGCTATTTGATCTGGTAGATCAGATTAAACCCCAAACTAGCAGTAACATTTCTAGAAATAGCTCGGTGGCAAACATTAAAAGCAAGCATTACAAATTGAATAGAAATTTGTGTGTGGTATATTTCTTTTACTTGCATGTCTTGTTCTCTCATTCCTAGCCTAAGTTACTTAGTAGTGACTAATGTTACTTCCTGTGTTTCTGTTTAGGGAAGAAAATCCCAATACATTTTGTCTTTTGTTTTCTGCCTCATGTTCTCCTATTTTTTTTAATTGGCGAAATACTATTTCTGTCCTACTACCTTGTGTTTCTACTGCTTAAACAATATCTGTAAAATAAAACTTCCTGTTATTTTTGTAAAGCCTCTTGTGTATAAAACAATTTCCAGAATCTGCTCCCCATACACATAGTAGAAGAAGTACTCTCAAGTTCTATTATATTGAGCTGTTACAGCCATATATACATATGTTGTCCTAGGCGTATTTGAGGGTGGAAAAGAGGGTAGGTACTGAGTCTTTCTTTCTGCTGCTGTGAACACTGCAATGAGGAGCATAGATGGATGTTTCTGTTCTCTCTCATTTTTGTGTCTCTCAGTTTCTGTTATAAAATAGCAAGAGGAGATAGAATATGCACGGTACCATGTTTTCTGAGTTGAGTAGACAGCAACAGCAGGTCTTCCACCTGATTTCAGTGCCGTCCTTGAGCACAAATTCATAGGAGGAGCTCTAGAGCAGAGGAAACAGCAGTATCTTAACTGGCTTACAGATCAAAGCTTTGAATAATCCCAGCCTGCTGTTTACATAGTAGACTGGGAAAGAGCTTAGGCTGGCCTTTGCCGAAGAAGGAAGAAGCCCCCTTGGGAGAGAGACACACAATTAAGTTATTTGCTTTCTTTAAGACCTGTCTGCAAGTGTTAAAAGAACGTAATTTTACAGGCAGGTGCTTAAGCCCATCAGCAGTTATTTTTAAATTTCTTGTCTCTCTGTGACACTTCTGTTGGAGGTCAGGGGAGTCTGAAGACTCTGAAGTAAAGATCAGTAGTCCTGACATCTTAGGGTAAGTGTCTGCTGCTCTTCTGATGGGCTTGCAAAGTTAGGGACTGCTGCTGAGTATCAGAGTGGGTGTAGTGAAGATTAGTCCTGAAGAAGTTAAGGGAATTAAATATTTAGGCATTGTTTCAGGAAAAGTACATTATCTTTCAAGTGCAGCCAGCATTCATAGGATTATTCTACTAATTTCTGTATTTGTTTGTGTTTAAAGTAGATACGCAATTCCTGCTTTTTTTCCTCACTCAACTGTATTCTTTCTGTGTTCCTCAGGCTGTAACTGTATGGGTGTCTTTTTGCTCTCCACAGTTAGTGTGGAAATCTGGAAGTGTAGTGTATTCTTTTAAATGTGCAGCAATAGTGAATTTGTATTGAGATGTAGCCTAATAATTTGTATGCTGTTTTGATCTTTAGTATATATTGAATTCAGTATTTTGTGTCTTTCAGATGATAAAAAAGATATTGACCATGAAACAGTGGTGGAAGAGCAGATCATTGGAGAGAATTCTCCTCCAGATTACTCAGAGTACATGACAGGGAAGAAACTTCCTCCTGGTGGAATACCTGGCATTGACCTCTCGGACCCCAAGCAACTGGCTGAATTTGCTAGGTAAGTAGGAAGAAAGGAACTTCAAAATTACTTTCTCTTCACTGGTCTAATTGTGAAACTGTTAGGCAAAATGGTATATTTAGTATGGCTTATTATTCCATTTCATTATCTTCTAAAACAAGGGACTTACCACAGCATCAGCCACTCTATTCTGAGCTAAAACAATGGGATTTTATATTCAGCAGTGAATTCTTCAGTGACTTCTGGTCTTCAGTCCATTGGGTAAAACAGGACCTAAATACATTGATAGACTTCATCACTAGGTAACCCTGCCCTGGGATTGGACTAGATGGTCTCTGGAGGTCCCTTCCAGGCCCAACAATTCTGTGATTTTACATGACAGAATATTTCTTTCATGTGAGTAGCCTTAAATTGCTGAGCACCAAAGGATCCGATAAGTGAAATGCTGCATTCGGGTAGCCAGGCTACAGTATTTAGTTGGCAAAGCCACTTATTTTCACCTGCTGCTTAAGCTCAAGATCTTAAATCATGTGTCCTGCACTTTCAAGTGCCACTGATGATTGCAGTTTCAGTTGGTAACTATACTGCTTGGATTTCTCTGGTGAGTCAGAATTGTCACTCATTCACATATCAGTAGGTTGACCTGAGTGACAAGGTGACTTTTACTTTCAAGTGGTTGTGGAGTGCCTTGCAGGGAGGCGGGGGCAGTGAAAGTGTCCGCGGGGCCCGGCTCTGGTGCCGGGTGCTCGGGGCAGCCCGTGGCCACCAGAGGGCAGCCGCGAGGGCAGCGGAGAAGCCGCTGAAGTGCCGCACCGGGGTTGGCTCTGCTGCGCTGCTCTTGACCCGCTGTGCTCCGCTCAGTGCAGGGGCAGCGTTAGTGCTGATGTCTGAGCATGGCTGCTGGCTTTCTCTGGCTGCTACTGACAGATTTTCCCAAGCTGAAAGTAAAACATGTATAAAGCCACATTCGTTTTCATTTTTTTAGTAGCTGGCTAGTTTTCAGAGTTCGGGTGCTCAATTCTGACACTCAGAGCAGGGGAGCAGTTAGATGTTGTTATCCTTACTAGGTAGTAGACAGTATGCCTTTTTCCAGGTAGTTGCCAGGTGGCAGGGACTGTTGATACAAATTCTGGTCTGGCTTCTTGGTTAGCTGGATCTTGGTGTTCAGTGTGTGCATTTACTCCTGTTTCACCTTTTTAATCTTGCTGCTTCTTACAAGTTTTAGTTTTGTCCTGTTACTCTGTAGGGTGTGCTGGAGGAATAACAGCACGGTTTCATCCCACAATTACTTTCAGTAAAGCCATTGAACTATGAATTTTGAAGGCTCTAGTGAAATAGTTCTTCTGGGCCTGCTTCTGCTTCAGGCTATCTGATCTGGAGATGTATAAAAGCACATCACAAACAGCTGAAAACAGGGTTCTATCCGAAGTGATGGGTGGTTCTAGCTATTGATACTTTTCTTTCTCGTTTTACTGTCATTTATTAAAGTTACTGTGGTTTTCTCTGGGACCTGCTGAAGAGTTCCTGTGATTTTTTGTGAAAGCAAATGTTTAAGCGATACTCTTGAGTGTGCATAGTGTTCCAATTCTAAACTGTTACTTACATATTTCCACTTGTCATGTGTCTAGAATGCTATTCTCCATTACTTTTAAACATGCTAAAACCTTTGTTTCTATTAGACACTGAAGTACTGAATAGCTGTCTTTCGTTAGGAAATGGAAATAGTTTCTCTCAGGGTATCCTCCAGGCAAATACTGAATATTTTTTCTCCAGATTGGGTTGAATACTTGAAATGGTTTTCAGGATTTGGGCTTCTTGAAATGACCAGGCTGCTTCTATCAGATGTGTCTGCATATTTCTGAATATTGTAAAACATTTTAGTTAGGTTTCTATTGAGAAAATAGTGGCTGCTGGCAGTATTTTAAAATTATCACTTTTTCATGTTTATAGTAGAATGTTCTAGGAAGTTCCAGAGCTGGAATTTGTAGTGGGTAGTGAAAAGATTCACTTTTATGTTTACAACCTCTTTTCTCACAGTAGATAAAATGTAATCCATTTCAATCAGAAGAGAGATACATGACAGTAGAGTCAGTAGAGTAAGCACCTTGGGGAGACATCACCTTTACTAATATTCCCAGGTTGCTCAAAACCTGGGAAAAATTGTTCTCTTAGCTTAATTGTAGATAGATGAGAATTTCCTGCATCTTCTAAGAAAGGTTTTTTGATTTCTTGGTCAGAATCAACAAATGTCAAACTTTTACCCTTGCCTTACAGTTGTATGTTAATGTCTTAAATGATTGTTTATTCTTCTGAGACTGAAGAGTGTAGGTGTATCAGAATTTGAATATATGTTCTTAAAGTCTTGGTCATCTTGCAGTGAAGAGTGTTGAAGGGACTCCTTAGCTTATAAGACAGATTCAAGTACTGATATCTGCAGACTACTGTTCAATTGTCTTGTTGACCTTGCAGTGTCACTAGAAACTTTACATGGCAAGCTGGAAGGAAAAAAATGGGTTTCCATGTCTGGAATTGGCTTTGGAGGTTCAAGGAGTACAGTTTTTCATGCTAAAAAAATGTGTTTGTTTAGAGTAAAGTTCTATGAAATTGCAAACATTGCTCATTGCTTTACAGTTCAGAATTTCAAAATTCTCAGTAGCTGTATGCTGAAAACTTTTAGCAGCACATGAAGTTGAAAATTACTTCTAAACTTAAGTAGCTTCACTTGCTGTAAGGTTTTGAATAACAAATTTGTATTTAGATTACGCGAAAGAAGAATTGTGACAGTCCACATATAAGGAAGTATGGACTGGCTAGTAAATTGTATGCTAAGTGCATTGTGTGTAGTTGAGAGAAAGTTACGTAGGGCTGCTTTTTGGTTTTCATTAAAGTAGTTGAAGGAATCTCACCATCCATTTGTAGAAATTACTTACTCCAAACCAGGCTAGATCCACTGTTTGTAACAAATGCAGCTTATTTTGCTTAAGGATAAATTGACTTGAAATACTTGCATTGATTATTAGGAACAAAGTTTTGAGGTTAAGCTTAAACTAACAAAGCTTGAATTCTAGTGGTAGTAGATTTTGAGCAAGGTTCTGGTGTTCTGATCTAGTTAGTGAAAAGTAACGCAGTGACAAATCTGATGTTTAAAGTTGTTTGTAGCTCTGCAGCCCTTTAAAAAAATAATTCAGAACTGTAGTAATTGAGCATCTGCAGCAGCCACCAGTGCTCAGAGCTCGGTGGCTCTCGCAGAGCGAGTGGTTGCGGTGTCTCTTGTGATACAGTTGTCTTTCACTGCCTGGTTTAGAGCATATGTCATTGAGTCATGTAGCAGGAATCTAGATCCTTTAACTGGAACTCTGGCAGTTTTTCCTGGAAAAGCTTTCATGTATTCTATGATTCCATTGAAAACACCGTGAATAAACAGGCTGTGTCAGAACATTGACATGTTCAGTAATGCATAGATGAATGACTATAAGTTACACCTGGTTGGCAGTTTATCACTTTTTACAGATTACTTTATTCTGTTTTAGGAGTCTTGAATTTTCTCTAGCATGCTTTAAAAATGCAGTAAAAAAGAAAAGAAAAAGGTGGAATTCTCTTGGGCAATGTGAAATGTTAATTGTGAATGATCTTCTCAGAAGGACAAAACCTAATAAATTACCATGTTTTCATTTGATACCTTTGACTGGGAAACTGGAAATCCCTTCAAGTGGAATAAAAAGTTTCATCCAGATCTAAATTGATGACAGTTCAGTAGTTAGCTGTGAAGAAATCATAGCTGCTTGGTAGTGAAAACTTGGGAAGGTAGCAGGGATATTTCTAGAATGTGCATATGGCAAATTCCCTCAAAGCAAGCCACTAAAGGGGATATCCCTGATTGCCCCCTCTCTCCCTCGTCCTCCAGATACATGACTGAACTGGCTAAAGACAGCAGAACACAGACATTGGTAAAACAAAGAAATAAGAAGGCATATCCTATAGCTGCAAAATTGGCACAGTAATGGGTCCTGGTGGTAAAAACGTTATTCTCTGTGGCTTTATTTTCTGCTGATCTTCGTATCTTTTCTGAAGGAGAGCCATTGTGAGGACTGGCCTGTCTTTCTATCTGCTTTCCAAACCCATAGAAAACAAAGGAGAGGAAACTGCCTTAGTTTGAAACTGGACACCCTTCTTAGAAGTGACAAAACCTTTTGGTCATCCAGATTTATTACTTAGGCCTCTTTATAAGGTGTATGCTTTTGTATTGGTTTTGTTGTTACAGAGAAGCTTAAAGGGCAGTAAAGTGAGAATTGCTTTACCCAGTATTCTTCTAGGGGAGGGGAAATCTCCTGCTCTGTACCATACTGCACAGGTCACTGTCCCTGTTTACACAAATTATATTCCTCATAACTGGAACAAACCTAGTAATAATTTTTTGCCAGAATCACGGAATGAAAGAACCTCTTTACGACAGTTTTCTTGCTAACTGTGACTGAAGCAGGTAAGACACTAGCTGTTCTTGGCTTGTAGATAGATTCCTAGGACACCTTGCGCCACTCCCCTTTCATCTTGTTTATCCAAAAGCCAGTCTAGCCAGTTCCAAGAGCTGTTCAGCACAAAAGAGCTCTTGCAGTAGCACAGGGCTGTGACACTGGGGTTGGTTCTGCTCAGCAGGGCAGCGCAAGGGGAATGGCAGAATGAGGGAACACACCAGCAGTGCCAGTAACACTGTTGAGAGAGAATAATTTCCTCCACCTCTGACTGTTCCTGGGGGAGGGTGGCCATCAGCACAGGTAAATATCATTGCTGGTCATCAAAGACCTCTGCGATGTGTTAAAGGAATTGCCTGAGAGAGAGTAAAGCTGTTAAGGTTAGATTTATGTACCGAGGGAGAAGAAAGGAGGTAAGAACACAGATCTCTTTAACAGTGGCAAAAAAGGGGAGATTACGGAGCAAGGGGGAAATTCTATACTGCTTTTTGAATTATATTTCCTTTCTTCCCAGCTTTAACGCCGTTTCTGTGGCTGACTTCTAAAATTGCATCGGTTGACAAGTCTATAGGTTGTGGAGTTTGACAGGGATTTGGGGTGGGGATTAAGGTTCTGTTAGGGTAAAGTACTCTTCAGTTCAGCTGTGTAGATGAAAGGAGGTGGTTAGATTTAGCTTTCAGATACTGCACAGTGACAATATTGCTTTCTTTATTTTGAGAAACTGAGTGGTTTAATACCTGTGATTTCACTCAGTCTTCCTTATGCATGGGTAAGGGAACATGCTTTTAAGGAGCTCATTCTGTAATGCTGTTGGGTTGTACACATTCCCTGCTTCCTCTTTTGTCACCCATTCCTCCATCCACTCCCCCAGTGCAAGTTAAGACTTAGCCTTTATTTGCAGTGTCCCAGTGACTTGATCCAAAAGGTACCCTTCCTAATTTTCACAGTTAATTGGTGTGCAGTTGCTTCTACTAGGTGTGACCCATGTAAACTCACTGCAGAAATGAAAATTTTGGTCTTCCCATGTAAATTGACTTTCTGCAAAGGCAACTCTTCCTGAATTTCCACCCCAGTAGTAATGTGTGTGTCTGTAGTTGTGTTAAATAGTGTTATTTGTTAGAGTTCTGTTTTTGATTAATGTTTCAGGCTAAGAAAACTTGGATGGAGCTGGTAGAGATGCTCTACTGGGTGGTCGCCAAAAGTCTAACCACCACCAGCAAGAGCTACCTGCACCAGTGTAACTAGGATCAACAGCCCAGATTCTAGTCTGGTCTCCTTTTGCAGAAAGTTAATTTTAAAGTAAGACCAAAATCTTTTTTTCTAATACATGTGAATATGTAAGCTTTTAAATTCTTCTTTGAGGGATTGTCCATATGGCTTCGCAGCTTTGTGAGCAAGATGACGTTTTTGACACAATGATCTGTTGTAGCTGTGCCTGTGGTGTTCGTGTTCTCGTGCCTTTAATCCAGGTGTACAAAGGGCCCAGCAGCTTCCTCTTGCCTGTGGCACTGAGATACAACCTGGACATCATTTGCCATCTCTTCTCTTGCAGTGTCTGCTGCTGTTTTATTGATAAGCTTGGTTATCTATATAACTCTGTGCATAAGCACAGTCTTGTTCCACATTTTAGGCTTAACTTGCTGTGCTTCTATCAAAAATGAGAAGATGTAAAATTCCTCATTTTTTAGCTGAACTGTTTTGTCATTTGTGTCCAAATGTTCAAGTATACTACTGGGCTGATACCCCTGAATTTAGAAACAAAGTTTGAACATTAAAAAGTCCTGAATGGACATTCATTATGTTCTATGCCTGCTCAGACACTGAACAGAAAAATGTAGGGTGTATGTTGATGCTGCAGTCTATCCCATATCTGACCATCCAGTTCACCTGCAATTGGTTCCTCAAGTTCCCTGGCTGCACTGGCCCAGGGTATTTTCCTTCTCACTCTACCTTAGCAGCCTGTTAGAGATGACACTTGGAGCGTTTCTTTCTCAAAGATTGACTTAATAGGGGCAAGACACAAGAGTCAGGAAGAGGCTTTAACATAAAGTGTGAAAAAGCAGGCACTGCCCACTAAAGATATTTGCCACATCTCTTGTTAGCAATTCTCTTGTTCTAGTCACTCCCTTTACAGGTGGCCAGTTAAGACTTTGGGACAATAGTGGTTTTGCTCATTCTGATCATGTCAGGGACACATCTCAGACTTAGGAAATTTTTTTTTGCTTCATTTTTTTGGGGCTGGGGGAATGACTCAGCCAATATTTAACAGGTTGATTGAATTAGGAGGACGTGTTTTTGGCACCAGCTTTGTCTCCTAAGGGTGTTTGTTCTCTAATGGAATTAAATCATGACACACTATTCTCTCATGTCCTATCTTGTCAAATCATTCTTCTGTGACCATTTTGAAAATTACAGATGCTCATTTATGTCCCTTTCCTTGTTTTTAAAAATCACAGAGACATAATAAGGAGAATCCTATGCTAAAGGTGATTGAAAGCTTTCTGTAAGTGTCCTGCAAAGACCACTTTTGTGCGTTTTCCTGTAGCCTCAGTACCTGTAGTACTATGAGTCTGGAACCTCACTGGAGAGTGCAGTCAGTCAGTTAATCCCAGTCACTTGTTTGGCATTAGGTATTTTAATACTTCACTCAAAGAGACTACGTAAACTAAACACAGCACAACTGTTCTGTATTCCAGTTGGATTATATAAATTAAATCTAATCAATAAGGTCAACTGAGTTGGTCTGTAGTCTTGAAAAAAATTGTTACAATGAAAATTAAGATAATGAGGAGACAGCTGTACAGGAACAGATGTAGTTCGCTGTGTTCAGAATGTTTCTGCCCTTAAGTCGATGAAATCTTAGTTGTGCTGCTGGTGAAGGAATTTTGTCAACACAAAATACCTTACACCCATTTGCAAGTCACTGTTATTATCTATAAATGTATTTGTAACCCTGCAGGAGACTGTAGTGTTCTTCAGGTTAGCTCTGTACCTATTAAGTGTAGTCTGGAGATGCTGAGCCAGCAGGAGTTTCCCAAGCGCCCTTAGAGAAGAGAACAAAAGCACCCTCTAAATCCTTGGGTTTTAGTGTTGTGTCTGTGAAGTGGCTTGTCAAGTGCTTTAGTCTGTAGATGATCACTTGAACTGTGCTACATCTGCAGTACTGAAAGGACTCAGAATAAGGGACCAGTGATAGCT
Organism: Gymnorhina tibicen; assembly: GCA_013399875.1. NCBI lineage: Eukaryota > Metazoa > Chordata > Aves > Passeriformes > Artamidae > Gymnorhina > Gymnorhina tibicen. The sequence goes on from VXAZ01003161.1 coordinate 717,442, forward strand.
GACAGAGCCATAGGAGTTTGTCCATCACATATGACTTCACTGGCAGCTGTAAGATGATTTTCCTGGGTCTTCAGGACTTCTGAGGGAGTTTTTTCACTGCTCTTGTTTTAATTCACCCTCTTCTCTCAGCAGTCCAGGTGAAGGAAACAAGTGAAAGCAGATTTCAGCCATAGGAGTATGACAGTACCAAAGAAGTCTGGACTCTGCTTGCAAAAACCAAATACTTTTGTGGTCAGAATAGACGCATTTTAGTTTATTTTCCCTACAGCTCTTGGGAAGTTTTTGACTGTTTAAGAGTTGCTGCTTAGCCAGTCTCATATCAACTGTTAAAAAGGGATGTAAAAAAGTACATGCATGCATTGCTTGGAAATCTCTTCCCCCAACCATGTTTTTTTCATACCAGTTTCCAGAATCAAAACTCATGCAAAGTAAAAACTGTCATGGATAGCAACAGACACTTTTCCTTCTTAACATTAAGAATAGTGATTCTGATAATTCTGCTTATTTTCTTATTTTCAAGCCACTCACTTCTGTTTAATTAAAACTAGGGTACACCAGCAAACCTTTGGATTAACTTACAGATATGATACATAGCCACCTTGTCAGACAGAATTGTCGTGTGCTGTATTGCCAGGAAAAGCGTTCAGTAACCCACATGAACAGACCAGCTCCACTGCTACAGCAAGGTTTGGGAATGTGCAAAGTGTCATTGTTTACCTAAGGGAATCTCCAGCTGTATGGAGGTGCATTTATTTACACCCACCTACCGCTACTGTTAGATGGAGATAAACCTTTTCTTTTTGATTTTTTGAAGACAGCACTACAGGTTTGAGAAATAAAGACAACAGAAAGTGCAGTGCACTTCCCCAGAATCACGTCTGGCTCTTGTGACTTTCTGACAGGTGGTTGTTATAACACTGTTCTAAGATGGTTTTTTTACAGAGAGTCTTACTGTACATGCAGTAGATCTAACACATACAAGCAATAGTTTGCTGGGCTCCTTATGTAGCAGCGGAGATTAGTGGCACCCATAAAATAATGTTGAAGATCCCTGTTAGTGACCAGGAGTAAACTGGTGATTGCTTGTCAGTTGCGAAGAGTGGAATTTATGTGCACAATAGATTAAAGTAAGAATAATTACCATGGATGTCTGCATTGTCTGTGTAGATTCCACAACTTGCCTGATTCCTGCTTTCCCTGCTTCTGTAGAGTTTTCTTTAGAAGTCTTGTGTGGTGAAAATGCTGAAGAATGATTGAACCTATACTCCTTCATGTCCTGCTGCAGGGATGAAGTGAAGCTAAATAGGCCACATGGGTACTGGCACAACAAAAATGGGGTTTTCAAACAAAACCTCCTAATTACAATTAGAATAAGTCAGGAAAAAATCTCAATTTCCCCATATTAAGAGGATCAAGAAGGTAGTATTAAATGTCTTATTCTGTATTTGAGAGATCCTTCTGAAAAAGCAGAGCATTCCAAATGCTAAATTATACTGTTAATATTTTTCTGAAGGTTTTGAAAATGTTAAAGTGAATACCACTGACACATGTAATACTGGGGGATAAAATGCGCTCATTATGCAGGCACTTAGGGGAGAAGAATTGTTTGCTAACGTGTTTCTACTAATATTTTGTTGCATTTTTTTTATCTTTAAGAATGAAACCAAGAAAAATAAAAGAAGATGATGCTCCACGAACGATAGCTTGTCCTCACAAAGTAAGTGAAGTGCTCAGGTTCTGAGTAGATAGTAATTTGTAGATCAGAATTTTGTATTGATGTTTTGTTTTGAGAATGAATAACTAAAATATCTTACTGTTAATAGAATACACTCAGTTAAATGTATTTTAGTTGTCATTCTCTAGAGGCTTCCTTTAAAACCTTCCACTGAATAATATATTATTCCCATTCCTTGTCTTAAGGTTAGTGCATCCCTAATCTTCTGGTAACCATGATGCACAGTCCCTAACATGCTGGTTTTACTGTTGTGATTTCCCGACACCCAAGAATACATACTTGAAAGAATGTTCTGAAAGCTGTTCAAAGTACGTTCCTAAGATCTATATATCCTCTGCTTGGAAACTATGACAGATTTGGAGTCTAGATCAGGAATCAGCAATTTCTGGTGCAGATGCCAAAGTCAGCTTTATTGGAAGACTCTGAATTACATTCCACAGACCTGGAAAGTGCATCATCATGAAAGAGAGAGGCAGGCATCTTGGAGATACGATTCTGACGCACTGGTAGCAGGGAAGCTTCTGCCTTGAATAAATGTTGCCAGTCACCTAGATTGGTAGCATGTGGCTTTACTGCATTATCCAGCTTTTGTAGTGGTTCTTTTAGCTGACTTAGTCTGTAACAAAAAAAGACAAATACAATCTTGCTGACTTCTGGTCTAGATAAGTGTGAGCCTAAGCAAATAATCAGGGTAGATAGCTATTAGACATAGCCATTAGAGAGCATGAACAGAAGGCTACTTTCTGACAGCCATGATGTAAGGAATTTTCTGAATTCCTCTTTGTGCTTATATTGATTTCAAATTCTCCACATTCTAGAAGTGTCATTTTTTTTGGAATGCAGTATGCAGAGATACAGGAACAGTTACTTTTACTATATCAAGGAATGTTACCTTCATTTCTTTGATTTACTTTTTCATAGCCTCAACTTCATCTGAACGGGGGAGGGGGAAAAGAATGTTCTATCCTTCCATTTTCTATCTTGTAGTGTTTGTAGGCTTTGTGCATTTATGAATTCAGTTTAAAAAAAGAAAAATATTGTAGCTGTACCTGCTGCTCTCAGAGGCAAGAACGGACTTTGAAATAAATGCAAAAAAAAGTTGATGGTCTGTTTACTTTGGTGCTGCTTTGCCCCACCCAGTTCTGCTATGTGCAACGAATGGTGGCACAATACTTCAAAATCAGCCAGAGATTCTAGTACCTGAAGAGAGAACTCCTGAAAGTGACATTTCACCCTTTTTATAAGAAACAAAGCTTATTTAAATGTATTTGTTTTGGGAAAAAAATGTAGAAGCCTGCAGAATTGAAGATCAGCAATTTAACAGTCCTTTAGGTTCTGTTGTTAAATTTTATACCTCATAACACAGTGATGTTGGTAGACTAGTTTTATATAAGTTTAAACAGCATCACTTTTAGTACAAATAGAATTTATGGTTATTAATAGGATTTTATGAGGGATTTTGAACCTTGAGGAAGACATTTATAAAACGTATGATAGATTTCTATTGATTGTCACTAAGAGGTGAAAAAAATGTAGAAAGATTAGGTAAACAGAGCCCCAGGTAATTGCTGGTTTAAGCATACTCTGGAATCAAAAGTGGTATTCCTCTGTCAATGCAGGGTTTACCTCCAGGTTAAGCCTTCTGATGTTGTACCTGAGTTAATGTATCTTCTGCTTTTAGATTGAGTTGGCACTAACTCAGGCTGTTGTCCCACCTTATTCAGCTGCCCAGGATCACTTTGTAGGTTTAAACTGCTGCAGCAGTGGCATTCTCTGTCTCAAGGTAGTCGTGATAGTTGCTGCTGCCAGTTTGGACAAGGTAGTTCCTGTAAGTTGTTACGGACAGGAAGCCCTCTTGCTCCATTTGTTCTCAGAAATGAGGAGGGCAGAATGCTGGGAGATGGTGCATATACCAGTTGGTACTAGGGAATAATCTGTGGTATATTAGAGACTATATAATGTATTGTAGTACTGTAGTTCTCAGAATATAGCACTTTAAAGAGTATACCATAAGTATCCATGAACTCTTCTTCTGTCTTTTGTTTTTTTTGGTTGGATTTTTGTTTCGTGTTTGTTTTTTCCTCTGAAACCTGTTCAGTGCTTTTGTTTGGTTTATTAATTTGCTTCTGTCAGAGCTGCATCTTCTCCATGAGACTGTCCTATTATTCATTTGACTGCACATGGCTCATAATACTGAGTGAGGAAAGGGTTTGGGAATTTTTTTGTTTGGGATTGTGTTTAGGGGTTTTTTTTGTCAGCTTTTCAAATGATTAGTTTTCTTGTATTGCTTTTTTAAAAATAGATGCAAGGGATGTTCTTTTCAGGGCCAACTCTTAAGAAAGTATTCAGGATATAAAAGCATTTGAAATGCTTGTACTGTAGCAGATAAAACCTTTTTTATGAGAACTAGCTTATCTACTAATTGAGTTTCACTATTCTTTTTAAGGGCTGCACAAAGATGTTCAGGGACAACTCTGCCATGAGGAAGCATCTGCACACTCATGGCCCTCGAGTACACGTATGTGCAGAATGTGGCAAGGCCTTTGTGGAGAGCTCGAAACTAAAGCGGCATCAGCTAGTTCACACCGGAGAGAAACCCTTTCAGGTACTGTTAACCTGCAGGCATGGGTACCACCACTTACTCTGGGAACACTGTGGACTGGAACTTTACCCCGGCTTCCATAGGACTTCGGCATACTAGGGCTTTTCTAAAATCAGATTAGGCACCTGAAAAACTGGGAGTCCCCTTAAGCTAATTAGGCTATCATTTAATTATTTACATGGACTTCTGTTAGAAATTGGCAAATTGTATACACATGGGGGATACCTCTCAAAATATGATGTAAAGTGGCCCTCTTTAAAAATGAAGTCTTCAGTTACTAGAGAATTAAGAAAATGTCTCTTTCTCCTCGTCATCTTTTCAACTTAGCACTTGTGGACAGCTGAGACTTGGGTCTGTTTGCTCAGTTACCTCAGGGTACTAATTTTCAGCAGGGGCTATTAATCAGTTTTCAGCAGAATGATGGAATCACTGAATCTCTTTCCATTTATATCAAGTCACGTGGGCTTCTGCCACCAGAGGTCCCCTGCCCTCTTCATATGATACTCCCTATAAATCTTTAAAGTTATTCTTAGTCTTGAGTATATATGTGTTCCCCATAACACACTTAAGATAGGGGTTTTTTTATTGTTGATTATTTTCTAAAATACATTATTTGAGAAACTTAATTTGCAGTCCTCAGGCATTTGCTTAGATGCATATACTGAATATTTTGTGTGGTAGATATAAGTATCACTAAATGTTCTGTCCTTTTTATATCAAGCCCATCTTAAAAGTAAAGGAGGTAAAATGAGTATATCTTTGCAAATTTTCACTGAAAGGGGGAAATTCTGAGTGCAATCTGTTTCTGTTTTGTCATACAGTGGAGGTACTGTTTCACGTGCAGAGAAGGTGTTTTTAGTGGAAGTGCTTGCTTGCAAGCTGGAAGTAATTTATTTCCCTCTTTGAAAATAGATATGCTCTTGTATATATAGCATATACTATATACTGAAGTATTGCAGTTTTTAGTGCCGTTTACAGGGGATGCCCACAGCTTCACCGTTAACAATCTTCAGCCTCTGGCTTCATGTTTGTGCAGTCTAGTGATTTAAAGAAGACCATTTTTCTGATCAGTGATGGAGACAAGTTCCTTTAACTAACAGAGTGTGTCTTTTCCTTCCAACAGTGTACGTTTGAAGGATGTGGAAAGCGTTTTTCACTGGACTTCAATTTACGCACACATGTGCGAATTCACACTGGCGACAGGCCCTACGTTTGCCCGTTTGACGGCTGCAATAAGAAGTTTGCGCAATCAACCAACCTGAAATCTCACATCTTAACACACGCTAAGGCCAAAAACAACCAGTGAAAGTTGAGAACGTTCTTGAACTCAAAGCATCTTACAGGAAAATCAATTGGAAAGAAATACGCCTCCCCTTTGTATATTGTTTCTAGGAAAGAATTTTAAAAAAAGAACCCTACAAACCTAAAGGACGTGTTTTGATAAGTAGTGAATAAAAAGCAAAAAAAAAAACCACACAGAAAACTTTAAGGTGACATTGCTAAGATGCTCCACCTTGCTCTGTAACCCCGTTTCAAGAACACGGTGTTTTGTAAAGTGCAGCCCCAACTGGACGGGTCAGCTCATGAACTTGCATCAGAAAAGACAATTCTTTATACAACAGTGCTAAAATTGGACTTCTTTTCACATTCTTATAAATATGAAGCTCACCTGTTGCTTACAATTTTTTTTAATTTTGTATTTTCCAAGTGTGCATATTGTACACTTTTCGGGGATATGCGTAGTAATGCTATGTGTGATTTTCTGGAGGTTGATAACTTGCTTGCGGTAGATTTTCTTTAAAAGAATGGGCAGTTACATGCATACTTCAAAAGTATTTTCCTGTAAAGAAAAAAAGTTATATAGGTTTTGTTTGCTATCTTAATTTTGGTTGTATTCTTTGATGTTAACACATTTTGTATAATTGTATCGTATAGCTGTAATGAAATCATGTAGTATCAAATATTAGATGTGATTTAATAGTGTTAATCAATTTAAACCCATTTTAGTCACTTTTTTTGGAGAAATACTGCCAGATGCTGATGTTCAGTGTAATTTCTTTGCCTGTTCAGTTACGGAAAGTGGTGCTCAGTTGTAGAATGTATTGTACAGGCACTGACCATTTATTAACACCTGATAATATGTACATCCCCCATGTAATAGGAAGGGCAACAATAAAACAGTGGTCCTAAAGAAAGAATCTGGCAGAAAATTATCTGTAAGCGCAGTCTATTTTCTTTTGTTGTCCAGAGCAGTTCTAGTTCCTCTTGACCTCCCAGAAATTGGAAGCTAAATAAACTCAAGTTTCCTTTACTTTGCATTCAATTACAGTGATTTGTGATGCAATTAAGTAATGCCACATCAGGTGGTATATCTAAACAGAATTGCTGACTGTAATTCTGGTTTTGAGTGACCTAGACTTCCATTAACTGGAACGGTGGATTTGGAGATTTGGCAGTGTAGTGGGGAGTGTTCTGTGTGCCTGGACAGCAACTAGGTAAACCAGTACAGGAAATAACTAAATGGGAACCTTTGTTTAGTCAAGGTAAGGAATGTTGGCAGTTTAAATGCAGTAACAATAGAAAGTGGAGGAATGGTAGGGTTTGAGTGATCATACCAGAAGAAAAAAGAAACTGTTTCTTCTTTTGGCTAACTTGTTTGAGTGTAATGATAAAAATTCTTGGAACCTTATTGGACACCTTTTGTTTCAAAACAAGAACTTGAAGTTCTCAGAGAACTTGGTGGAGTTGAGTTTTGATGGTCTAACTAAGAGTGGTTACTTCTCATTTGTTCAAGTGTTCAAAGAAAACTTAGCAGATACTATAGTAAAATGTGACAGATTAATAAACAGAAGAAAATGCAGAGAAATGCATAAGTTATTTTTTAGAGGCATGTAACATTTTAATGCAGTAAAAAGTGTTGTTACTCTTTTTCTGAATTCTATTCTTACAAGGTTCATCAAAGTTTTCATTGATAATACTGTAAAACTTAATTTTGAGTCCAGTGTTGGTGGTAGTGGCAAAAACATGGGTAATAAAGAAACTGCACTTAAGACCAAGGGAATTTTCATCCATACATAAATTAATCTGAACACTTCAACTCTAGTCTGAGGTTATTAGGGGTAGAAAGAAAGTTGGGACATTTAATTGTAAAGTATGCTTAGAATTTTGGCAGTATTTTTTCTTTTATATATAAGCAGTTTTTGAACAGGACAATATACTGAAACTTGTATAGTTATAGTTAAATTAAATTCTGTATACAGTTAAATTAGTGTCTATTCTTTTTGGAAGGAAATAAAATTAATTCAGTCTAGTTCTAATTGACCTTCTATTTTTTCTTAAGCAGTGTCTGATGGTGCTAGGCTTGCACAGAAGTTTGCTTTCCTGTGTTACGGAGTCATTTATTGAATTGCAAGGTGTCAGTACTTCATCCTTGAACATACATTAGGGACTGAACTATGTTACCTTGAGCATACATTTGAGACTAAATTATGTTAAATATTGATTTGAGGACCAACTGGGAACTGTAACTGTTATTGCCTCTGGTTATATTGCATCTGATTTACAGAGAGACATTTCCATCTAGGCCTCAAATCAGTAGCACTCAATATACTCCTGAGTGTAAGTAGCAACAACACTCAGTAGCTTGAAAGGTCTTGCTTTGTAAGTTAATTCCATATTGGGTATGAATAAATACTTGCATTGAGCAGCTGCTATAACTTTTCTAAGCTTTTAAAGTATAATTGGCACACCTTGCTCTTAAAACATCATGCTTAATTGATTCCAGAGTTTTCCTCAAGGGTTTTCAATGAAAAAATTACAGGCTTTGAGAATAGCAACAGACTTGACTTTGAAACCACCATTCCCAGCCTGCTATCAACAAGTTCCTGCATTATACCACCAACTCGTGAGCAAGTTCAGGTAAGGGGAGGAGAGTCTGAGGGGTGGCAGAAATGTGGTTTTAAAACTGGCAAAACATTTCCATGCTTACTCATTATACATGTTCTACTTCTCCTTTGGATTGTACGTTTACTTTGGTTCTGCTGCTGTCGAAGTGAAAGGAGGCAAATTCTGTAACTGTATATCTTTGGGACTCAGACTGAATTTAAAGGTAGAACTGACTAGATTTTTCTCTCTCAGTCTATTTATGGTCTGTCAGTAAATACAAAACAAACAAATACTAATTACTTGTGGAGAGTGTGTTTCTTGAAAAAGTTGTAGGAGGGCTGCAGGTTCAGATTTGAAATGCTAAGACAATAAATCCTTAGTGAAATGGAATGCCAGGACTTCAGCGGAACCTGCACTTAGTTTTAGTTTATCTTGTGCTTGAAGAGGGTCGCTGTGGAACTGAGGTAGTGCATTTTGACTTTTCCCCATAATGGCTGCAAGTTGTCAATCAACAAAGCCAAATACTAAACACATCCTAACAGCATAGCTTGTCAGCAGTCATGTAGTTTTGAGGGCAGGTGGAGATCCTTTCCCTCTGCTAATTCCACAGTAGGTAAAAAGCAAAAGATGCAATAATTACTAGAAATGGCAAAAGTATTGAGGCTTTAAAATGTTTGAAGAAAGTGAATCCCATCAAAGTGCTAGATGAAGAGGCATGGCAATGCAGTAACAGGTGTTTCCATGTGCTCATCACATAGCTCACAGGATATTTTGTCAGTATGCCTTGGAAAAGTGGGCTGGTTAGTTTTTCCACTTAGTTAAGATGGACAGAAACTCGAGGACAGTACGTGCTGAATATCATTCTTCCAAGTGTTTCCTTAATGCCTTGAAGAAACTGAGAAAATCTGAAATTTTTGTCAGGGCTGCTAGACAAATCTGTCTGGGAAGTCTTAATCAGTCAAGTGGCAGCTGCAACTGGCATTGGTTGGTCTATAATGTGCCATCTATAATGATGGCACTTCAGAATAAGTTTAAGAAGTTTTTCATCTGTACAGCACCTTCTAAAATCTGCTGTGTAGTTGGTTGTTGAGGAGAGAAGTAAAGGATGTTTGTGTCAGCATTGAGCTTTACTGCACTGATGTTCCTGGAGCACTTAGAGCTATCGAGGGGACCCTGGGGTGGATTTCAAAACAATGTTGGATGTGAATTCTGTAGGCAGGAATACAAATAAGAGTTGGACTTGAGTATTCTTGTTCCTGGCTGTGTAAATGGAATAATTCTAAAAGTAGCACTTTTCCTTGGGAAGAGTCGCAGGTCAAAAGAATGGGAAAGTGAAGTAGAGCAGAGACATCTGCACGGTGATCTGTAAAGGTAGAAGCAAACCAGAGCAGGAATGTATGTGCTTGTATGATGAGATGCAATATTCAGTTTGATAGTATGAATTGGTCTAGTGTCAAGTTGCAAGAGTGTGGTGATGGCTTTACAGCAACGCTTACATGCCACCTGGTTGGCTACTGGTTTAATTTTGTAAGGTAATTGAATCAGTGATCCTTTTCTCAATTTCATTCTCTTTGCCTAAAGCAAATCAGCTTAGGCAAGTTTGTGTGTACTCTCAATCATCCTGTATTGTTAAGGCAGTTTAACTTAGAATTTTTTTCAGTCCTTTTCTCTGGAAACTGTGGAAAGTATTGAATTTCCTTTGGGGGCAAGCACATCAGATTCTGTATAAGAGTTAATGTGAACTTTTCAGGTCCTGACTTCCCCTAAAGTAGCAGGAAAACAGTGTTTTGCTGTAGGTAAATGAATAAGGTTCCTTATAACAACTGGCTTTTAGACAATTCCTGTTTTAGGGTTTTCCAAGTCTTCTGTTACTTTTTTCTAAGAGAAAAGTGTTAAGCCTGGGTGCTGGTTGGGTACCACACTTCTGTTGTGTGGTATGGTGTGGACATGATACCGCTCTTGTAAGCTGCTGCTCTCACCAGGTTCCTGTGTCTGCTGGGAGCTCTCTTCAGGAGGAAGCCTGAAGTTCTGTGCAAATGTTGGTGAATTTTGGGAGGGAGAGAAAGGGAGAGTATTGCAGGACTTCTGGGTGCTCCTTTTGCCACCACTTTTTAAGTGGTGTTGTAGGTTTAAGTGTGATTCCTCTCTAACCGGGCTGGTATCAGGTGACACCTATGTCAGTGCTTTGTTTCAGTCTGTTCAGAAAGTCCCGGGTAGCAGTTTGCCAGGAGATGGCAGTGAATTACCTGTTTGCACAGTGTGACCAGCAGCCAGAACGGCAGCGTCAGGGTGCCCCTGCGAGGTCAAGTGTGTGCAGGGTGTCCCGTGGCGTTCAGTGGACCTTGACAGACTTGGAGCATGCCAGTGTCAAAGAGCAAATTGCCCACACACCACTGCAGGAGAATAAGAAGTACAATTGCGTGCTGATTTCTGAGAGTCCTGAGTGTACTTGTGCATTCATTAAAAGCACCAGCAAGGCAATGAAAATAAAAGACTGTAAATAAAAACCATTGAGTGTGACATGGGTCATATATACATACATCCATCAAATATTAAATATCTTCTAGAGAGAAATGTGGACATCTAGTTATCAATGGTGTTAATGAATGTGCTTTCAGCTGTGAGTGGCTATTTTGCTTGACTGCTAGACCTGTAAAACATTACTGCTTCTCTCCAGCAGTGGCTTCCTAAAAAGTCCAAGATCCCCTGAGGCAATTAGGGCCTTTGCTTCAGTCTGCTGCTGCTCATAATGTGTGCAAGGCCATTGCAGACACTGCAAAAACAGGGCTGATGTTGCATCGGAGTCCTGCATTGCTGCTCTTTAGGGGTTCAAAGATCTCAAGTAACCTGTTTCCCTCTGGAGCAGGCCCACAGAAAAGTATATTTCAGAAGGATGTGAATAACGAATATTTTTGAGATAAATGATAGAGCATGTGAAGACTGTGGCATATGTACTGCTTGTTAAATAGTGGAAAATCCATACAAAAAAATCTTGGTGACCAGATAGGTCCTAATGTCCTTTGCTAAAGCTCATCTCGGGAATTGGTTGCAAGACAAATCTGTGAAAAACTGCCTTGTTGGTTAGTGTTTTGATGTAAAGGCTCACAAAGTCAGGTGTCCTTCAGAGCTGCAAGATGCTTTCCAAGGACCTCACTGACCTTGCCAGTTGCAATTTTGGCTTACAAAAGTTTTGACTGCCTCATGTGGGGCATCATGCAGCTTGTGTTTTGACTTATTTTTCAAGACATTTATTTTTTCTCAGCAGAACAGAAAATTTGGCCTTTTGATATAGAATCCTTCAGTTTTCAGTCTTAACTGATGCTTTGACTGAACCTCCAATGGATTTGTATGAATCCAGTGACTCCCATAGCTTCAGAGGGCATACAGATGTTTATGGTTTGAAAACGGATTGTAAGGAATAATACTTATGGGAGGTCTTTAGGTTTTCCTCTTGTGTGGTTGGTTGGTTGGTTGGTTGGTTGGTTGGTTGGTTGGTTGGTTGGTTGGTTGGTTTGCTTGTTTTTATTCTATCCTTCTGCATAGGTTAGGGATAGGGGATTTCACCTCAGTTCTTTCTGGAGTGTGAAATGAAAATGTGTACAGTCTCTCAGTTAAGAGCTAGAAGGGAAGCAGGTAACTGCCTGGATTAATTTAAGGGTAGAAGTAATTTTTACATTTACCTCCTTTAATTGCTGTTAAAAAGTTTGAGCTTTATTACTGGCCTGTTTGAAAAGTACCTCTTACAGATTCTTCCTCAAGTGAAAATACCTCAGTGCACAAGGAAGAAGGTGTATGGCCTGAAGTATTCCTGATCTACAATAAATTTCTGCTTAAGATAACTAGATCAGATCCTAGAAAAAGAATATTCATTTTATTTCATACCAACTTTAATCTGACAAAGTCAAATTACTTGAGCACCACTTCTTTCTTTTCTGATATATATATAGGAAATGGTGCAGACCGTGATATCAGGCTTCACTATGATTTTAGTTTTTTATTGATTGACATGTGGATATGGCTAAGACAGTACAAGTCTATTTTACTGTCAATAAAAAATGCAGTGTGCTTCTTTCAGTAAGAAAAAACAGTCATAATAAAGTATAATAGTGAATGATAACTAAGCAGTTTGACTGTGTTAGTTGTTACATTTTGTACACCCTAAGAATATTTTATGAACATTAGAACTTGACTTTCTTCCATTTATATCAATCTATAGGGCATTAGTGTTCACTGCAGACCTTGCCTTGATTTCAGTTTATTTATTGACGAACCTGTATAGCTTAAAATCACTTTCTAGGTCAACTCAGTTAAAACTAGTAATAAACTATAAGTAGAAAAGCTTTTACTGTATATCTTATGTATTATTGTGCATATTATGTCACCTTTTTTCCTGTTGGTGATAATCACTTTTGCAATTAGTGAGGACAACCCTAATAGAAAAATTGCAAAACAGTTGTACTGGGAAGATGAAAATGGCTTATTTTCCTCTGCTTTTCTCCCCTACTGCCCATGGACATGCATAAATTCCTGAATATGGAAAGGAAACAGTTTGCTTCCTCTTGATATCAAAGACTGTCTCCCTTAGGTTTGGTCCAGCAGCTTCTCTGCTTCCCTGATCTCCTGCTGTGCCTCTGAGAGTCACAGAATCCCTCGGTTCCTTCATGTGTCTCCGTGGCTGTGGTGTTTGATAGGGCATGTTGCCTTGGGTAAGCTTCTCTTTTCTCTGCCTGTTTTTTCTGGCAGAAGAGGGGTTTCACTGCACATTCTGCTAATCTAATGGTGTTTGGCACACTTCTGGGTTTTAAATTTTCTTTAACTATGTACAGATTAAAAGTTGGGCTAAGAGCAGCTAACATTAAACTGTTAACACCTGTTTTCCAGCATAATAATAAATATATCTAATTTCAAAGAACAAACACATATATTCTTTGCAAGGTCAACGTTTACATTTGTGTCTTAGTCTTTTTCCCAGTATCCTGCCAGTGCTGCACCTGCAATGGACAGCTTTTCATCCCTTGAATATCTTGCTACCCTTTTACCTCAACCATATAGTAAAGATCACCAAATTCCAACACCCCCTGTCATGGTCAGGGACACCTTTCACTAGACCAGGTTGTTCAGAGCCCCATCCAGCCTGACCTTGAACACTTCCAGGGATGGGGCATCCACAGCTTCTCTAGGCAGCCTGTGCCAGGGCCTCCCCCCGCTCCCAGGGAAGAATTTCTTCCTAATACCCAATCTAAACCTCTTTCAATTTAAGGCCATTACCCCTTGTCCTATCACTGCATATATGCAGAGAAAGACAAGGCAGAGAGGACAAAAAAATTGTCATGTTACAGACATGATAAATGAATTTCACACTAGTTGTTCTACTATGGTAACTTAGTTAAGAAGTACTATACATGGTTACTTTTTTACGCTCTTGTCCTAATTGGATATGTTTGTGGCTGTAACTTGTAGCACTGGCATGACCCATCTAGTTTAAGAAAGAGCAGGGCACAGGGACTTGATAGTAAGTGAGCTTCATTTTCAGTGATTTTTACCTTCTTAATCCTGTCAGTTGTTGGGGAATTGCTTGATAATGGTGTGGGAATGAGGATCTGGGAAGGCAGGACGTAGTTCTGTCTGAATTGGCTCACATCTCAAAAATCTATCAGGACAGAACTGTATCATGATTTAAAAGGCTGAGGCATTTGTCTAGCTTGATTTGATAGTTAGAAGTCACATGGATTTCAAGCAAGTGAAATCAGACTAGGCTGAAAGCTGGCTTTACCCTCTTCTCAGGCTTGTTGAGTAACATCCAGTGTCTGCTACTGATTAGTTAAGTTCCAGATGGATGACTTTCTGGAAAGATTGCTTTAGTAAGCACTGCAAGTAAAACATTGTATAGCCCTTTTCTGTTTTAATGATACTAGTCTTCTAAGGAGACACTGTTTGCTTATTCCAAGTATTTGCTTCTGTTCCATAGTTCAATGTTGAACATAGTTGTTGCTCCTGTTGAGAGAACAAAAGGTAAGTGACTGGAAATGACCCTGGTCATGGTCAGGTGGAGAGGTGGTGGCCTTTCTCTTTCCTGATCCAGGAAACTGATGCTTGACAGGTTTTGGGTCGGTCACACATATCTACCCTTTAAGAAGATTAATTACTGGAGCCAGTACCTGAAGTAACCTCTGAAGAGGAGGATATGAACCTACTGGAGTGAGTCCAGAGGAGAGACACAGATATGAGCAGAGGGCTGAAGCACTTCTTTGAAGAGAGGCTGAGAGTTAGGGCTGTTCAGCCTGGAGAAGAGAAGGCTCTGGGGACACCTTCCAGTACCTAAAGCAGACGTACTGGGAATGTGGAGAAGGACTTTTTACAAGGGCATGGAGTCATGAGGGGTAATAGTTTAGAACTGAAAGAGAGTAGGTTCAGATTAGGTAGGAGGGAGAAATTCTTTACTATGAGGGTGGTGAAGTGCTAGAACATTGCCCAGAGAGGTTGTGGATGCCTGATACTTGCTTCTGATGTGACCCTGGAGGGACCCAAGACTTCTCTTCCCCAGCTGTGCAGCCTTGGTGCTGATCAGCACAGCTTAAACCAAATAAATGCAGAATCAGAGGGGTCTAAGCACAGGGCCAGCTCTTTGGCTCTACAAGGAGGATTATTCTCTTGGTAGAGGAAAGGTCAGTTTGAAAAAGTGAGGTCGGGCACCTTCCTTTCTTTGCTCCAGTGCCAGGGCCTAAGCCAGAGCAAGACCCTGCCCCCTCCCTGTGGTGCTCAGAAGGCAGATATGGAGCAAGTTTCCCCTGGCAAAAACCAGAAACCCCACTCTACTGCAAGCTCAATTTAACACAAAGAACCATCTGAGTAAAACACAAAAAAAACCCTTCAAAGAACCAAAGGCAAAATTTTAAAAAAATTTATTCCCTCAATATATATACAAGAATTACATACTCCTGTACAAAGGTGTAAATGGTCTTTGCTGTGAGTTGTTGTGCATATGCAGCTTAGTAGACAGATTTAACATTCAATTTGAATCTCAGTGCAAGTAGGCACTAAAACATCCACCATACCTTCAAGGTATAAAAAGACATACCAGTTTTACAGGTTTCTCCAGCATATTTTGTTACAGTGCAAAATGCTATGAAATAACGCATCTTTAGAAAATTCATATAAATTAAACACATATTGCACTTGTCCCAACCAAAAGTGTAACAAGTTGTACTTACTGAACTTGTTTGATATGTTTTAAAATATTAAACACACACATAGTCCTTCCTCCTGGCTATTTGTGCCAAATATGTGTAGCTTTTATCTCAAATCTTAAGTAACTATTCATAGCTCTTTGGCTAATTCAATTCTTCTTGAACAGACTGTTAAAAAAAAAAAATCACAGCAGATTAATGTAACAAGAAAATTCTCTAAAACACTTTTCAGTCTTCTTTCCAGTAGCACTGTAACTAAATACATAAAAATCAGTATTGTTGAATTCATAATGCAAGTGCATTGAACAGGAACCATTTCAGACACTTACACCCCTATTTTCTGGAAAGGTATGAAACCTCCAGTCTAATATGTATGTATTTCTAAGATACTTCAGGCTGCTAAGCTAACATTGCACCCACAAACATTTTGTGCAATACCACAGGCAGGACTTTGACTTCTGTACATCACTGGCTGCTATGGGGCATGGTGGGAGAAGTGGTGCAAAGTTGCATTAACTTCAGAGAACAAAGTCTACCAGGCTGAACTACTCATTACAGTCCATGCACCCACCAAAGGAGAAACAGAGGTGAAGGCAAATAACATCAGTCTTACTAGATTTGAGTTTCCCTAAATCCTCACAAGCCTTGAGATTTAAAGGAACAAGTGCATTTGAGTGCAGATGCTAACTTTGTGCTTAAGATATTTATTCAAAGCTGAAAGGTCAGGGAGTAATTTAGGTACAAATATTTTCTTTTTTTTTTCTTTTTTTTTTTACAAATCAGTATGAACAAAGTTGCTACTAAAACCATTGACATATAAAAGCAGAGGAAAAGTAAAACACATGACTAGCTGAATGCTAGTCCACGCCTTTACAGTTTGGGGTTACCTGCAAAATGCCTCCAACATTAAACTTCTTCCCCCTTCTTCACCTTAGAGGAGTACGCTTACTCCTGTCACACACGAAATGAGTATTTCTTTCGTGAAAACATTTCTGCATTCAACTCAACTCAGTCATTCAGAACCTGAGTGAAAGAAAACTCAATTTGTGGTGCTAGAACACTCTCCAGAACCTCTTCTGGAGCCACAACAGCAACTTTCTAAAGGCAGGTCCCCCTCTTACTTGAATACTATTAGATATGGAGTCCTGAATAAGGCAAGATGCTGTTTATACAAGTAGTGAGATGAAATCCTCATTTGGTACATTTAGGAATTCTTTATACAGATAGCATAAATCTACACTACTTGTGTGGGTCAAGTGTTTACGTTCAACAAAACCCAACCAGCCGGGCTTTGGATGAGGAGAACAAAGAGATAAGGTTCACAAACTGGAAGGCTGATGGATAACTGGACCTGGTTCACATTCAGGAAGGTTGTCTTCTGACTTCATGTACATTAGGAACACAGTGACAGTAGCAAAGGTTGCTGCATTGACAGGAAAAGCACGGAGAAGTGTGGAAGTGAGACCTCTCGTGAACACCCTCCAGCCTTCCTCATGGTAGCTCTTTCGGACACAGTCTAGGATGCCGTTGTATTGTGTGACGCCTCCGACTCCATCGGCCTGAAGCCGGGATTTGATCACATCCATGGGATAGGTTGAGAGCCAGGACACGATTCCCGACATCCCTCCAGAAAACAGCAGTTTGGGAATAACGTAACTGTCTTCAGCTTCACAGCCTAAATACCGAGTCATGCAGTCATAGGTCAGGAAGTAAAAGCCAAAGCTTGGAGTTTCTCTTATAAAGGTAGAGACCATGCCCCTGTTGATACCCCTCAGCCCTTCCTTTTGATAGATTTTGATCAAACAGTCCAGAGAATTTTTGTAGTTCTTCGTTTTTTGTTTATATTCTCCTGTTCCTTGAAGCTGCATCCTTGTCTTTGCCAGCTCCATGGGACAGCAGATGACGCACTGGATGGCCCCTGCTGCTGACCCTGCAAGGAACTGGTTCAGAGGAGTGTCTTTGCCCAGAGCACGAAGGGTGTTTCCTTGCACACCGAACACCAGCGCATTAATGAATGTAAGTCCCATCATTGGTGACCCAATACCTTTATAGAGTCCAAAAGCCTAATAGAAGAAGGGAGGAAAAACCCTTTTTAACAGTGCTGTGGATAACCTCCTCAAACTGCAGAACACAGCCCTTCTGGCTCTCCCTTGTACCCCAGCTTTCTAACAGTGGCCAGATCAAGTCCACCTTGATTTGTAATAAAAGTTTCATCTCTGCCTAGGACACAAACATCTAAGCAACTTAGCAGTACAAAAATACAGTTGAACACATCCAGAAAATAATCTTACTCCACCCAGAGAAGAATTTTCTGGCAACTTTTTTACTTTTTCTTTTTAAATAGCTTACGTAAAGCCTGAAGCTACCCTTTTAGCAATGGTCCTAAAGCTTCAGCAGCAAAAACACCCCACCAATTTCTTCATTCATTGCTTAGATTCTCAGAAAATTAGTTATTTTAATAACTTCTAATTTTATTTAAAATGTTAACCTCAAAATACCATCTTCTGACTTAGTGATCTTCTTCACAAAGTTTCTGGCAAAGTTCTGACTACAATATCTGCTGTATGATCAGGTGAGGTTCAGAATATGCTTTATGTCTTGATCTTCAACATTTGTCGCTTTTTTTTAAACAGCTTTCCCACCCTGCTGTGCCAAAATATACAAAGATAAAAACAATACGCAAAACATTAATTTTGTACTTACAGATTCTTGCTTTATGATGGACTGAAAGCAATGGAAAGTCCCACGGTAGAGAGGTTTCTCTACATTTTGAACTTGCAGACGAACCTATAAAAAGTTGTGTGAGATACCAACTTGTACATCAGGAACAGCCTAAAGGGTAAGCTACTGTCTTGTACCTATGTGGAGATTTGCTATAGCAATGCATATGCAAGAGTGCAGGCTGGACACTGGAATGCCATATGTGGCACAATAATTTGAAAAATCTTGTGTAAGTGTTTTGAATTAAGTTTGGGGGTGAAAATATGAGGGGAAGAGGATTATTAACTTCTTGTGACTCTTAGCAAACCAGTAAGTGGAAGGGTACACTGACATCTAGAATTTCAAATAGATGCTTTCCAGTACAGGCTACAATAGGGACTTTCTTAAGCTGCCAAGAATACTTCTGTTCACAATAAGGAATACCTGTGCAAACCTGAGACAATTTAATTAAAAAATTATTTGCAAGTCAAGTATGAGATTAGGATAATTTTAAAAGGATGAAAACTTTCAACAATACCCATCGTGTTTCTGACTGGCAAATTTGAGCCCATTCATTGAGATCTGATATTTTTTCAGAGGGTAGCTGGGCAGTGACTCTTAAGATGTCTGTCTTTGCATACAGGAAGGAGTAAAAAGTCATTTGTCCTTTTAAATTTTAGTCTGTTTTGGTTTCTTAGCCTGCAGAATGCAAGCAATTTGTGAAGGTATAGCTGCTTTAAACATTTAAATGTTAGTAATCAATTAACTTTTCCAAAACTGAAACAGTATGTTTTGCTGGAGAGACAGATGCTACTGTAACTGGTGGTCTTAGGAGACAGGCCCTTTTCCAGATGCTTTTTAACCTTTAATGGAAAATTCTAATTCTGTTTTTTCATGCTTATTTGCCCTCAGCACACTTCTAAAAAGTCTCAGTTCTACCTAGCTCAGGCAAAGCCCTACACTGCAATAAACTCAGTAAGCTGATTTCACTGGATTGATGAAGTTATAAATCTGTGTTTGATCTCCAGCATGGAGGGCTGCAATGTTCTTCAGAAAAGATGCTTATCAACCATTTAATGCTGCTGCTGCAACTCCAGGGCAAAAAAGTTCAGTCCCTTATTCTGAGCAAAAGAAAAAAACATCATGTCTGTGTGAAAGATTCCTGAACTTAATTCTTTTTCATCTATTTGCCTAAAGTAATAAAAAACACCACCACAACAATGAAAGACTTGTAATATGTGTATCTAGAAAATGATTTATGGAGGTGGTTTGTCAGAATCCTGTATTCAGGTTAGCTTTCTTCAAAGCAAAAGTAAATTGACAGTTTTAGTATTTTTCCTGCAACGTATTATTTTATGCTTTATAAATCAGAACTTTAGTTTTTCAGTGTTCTTTAGTATATACATTAGTGTATGCTAGCCACAGTGGGAGGCTGAGATCACCTTGGGTCTTGCAACATCTCAGCATTAAAAGCAGGCTTACAGTAGGATTCAAAGAAAATAAATCCTTTGTTATTTCAAGTGACTTTCTGGGGGTAGGCAGACTGTCAAAACTGTTAAAGAAGCAGGTCCACATACAAAGGCAAATCTTAACAAGCTGTCACAATTGCACAAACAAAAGGTTTTACTCCATTTATAATTTACTGTTATTGTTTCAAACTTTGTCTGTGACTGCCACATATGGGCTTTGGGGGATTTGCAGCTTAGAAACCTTCTTACTTTATCTTTTCTGCTTGTGTTTAGTAGTTTAGAATTAGTCATATTGCATATATGGGTTGAATTTCCTAGTGGCATACAGCTCCCACTATTTTTGTCTAAATAATTTGTGAAATATTAACCAATTAAGCCTTGCTGTAGGGTAGAATATCTAGAGTACTGACTCTCCAGGTCTAAGAATGAAAAATCTCTTTCTCTTGAGCACAGTGCTGGTCACATAAGGGTACCAACATTAGCAAACTGCCACTTAAGGCAATGAGTGCACATAAAACTTGCATTTTCATGCAGGTTAATGCCATATTCAACAAGCTCCTTAGTGTGTACAACTACAGGAAAGATGAATCATGTGCAAAGTTTATCCACCTATTCCATTCATTGCCCAATATTATAGCTGCCTTCTTATTGGGAAACACTGTTACAAAGGTTTTAGGTCCAATAGTAACACCTAGTAATTTAGCATCACTCAAGAACTGCATAAAGACAGTAAAGACTAAATAAAAAACCCAAACCACCACATCCCTAAAACAGTCCAAGCATTTAATAATGTGGGAAATCAGTGACTTCAGAAGTATTTGAGCAATGAAAACATCATCCAAGAATATGTAGTGGATAAGACCTCAACAGCAGTGAGCCTGAGATTCAGTTTTAGAGGCACTGTGTGTGGGAGTGTATACAGCCAGAAATGCATAGCAGAAAGAAGGTTCAGAATAAAACTACATTAAAAAAAGGGATATTTAAACCCCGCTCCCTCCATGCCATAGCTGTAGAAGAGGGATATCAGTTTAAAACTAAAAAGGGAAAAAGCTTCGTAAGTCTTTCAGTTCTTTACTTGAACTAATACATTTGGGAATAAATTAAGACTGAGAGAAACAGAAGTGTTCACCTGGGCTATACTTACTAGGTAACTCTCCCGTGATGAGGCTTATCTGTCATCTACAACAAAGTAACACTTTTGCTGTTAATGAAGACAGCCCCTAGCTCAGAAAGTAAAGGCAGTTAAAAGCAAAAAAGCAATTTTATACATTACATCAACAAACCAGGGATAAGGAGTTTGCCAGTTCTGAGATCAGCTCAGCTGCAGGTTTCGCAGGGTGACTTCAGCGGCTTAATGTCTCCCTGTGTGTCCCACCATCCCCCTCCCCGCTCTGTGAAACATGAGCACCAGCCAAAAAAAAGAAGAGCTTAAATGCCAAGACAGAAGTAAAACTTTGGCTTATCTAAGCAGCTTTCCCATTGTTCAGTTATATTAAAAATGCAGAGTCTAAGGTGACTACCAGTGAGTCCTTTAAACACTGCAGAACTATGAAAAGAGTTAATTCTTAACACATGTACATACACAAGTTATGCAATGTCTTTTTTTTTTTTCTTAAAGGCTGGTTAGAGTTAGTTTTTCCACATACAGTGGTGACTATGCCAGCTAATAATACAAACATTAGTATTTGCTCTAATGAAATATAGATAAATGCCTACAATTACAGAAATGAAAATATCATGTGCCATGCTGGATTTCATAAAAAATTTAGAGTCATCCAGGAACAAATTATTTGCTCTGTTGTAAAGCAAGATGCTTTTTTCCAAAGCCAATACATCTATTTTGCAATAATACATCTGCTGAAACCAGCATGGGAGCCCCAGTTTTTACAGTTAAATGTTTAGTTTCACGCAGTAGAAGCTGTTCCACTTTTAAAAAACAACAACTAAAAAACCCACACATAGTTACCTTTAGTCTGAGCATAGAATTTTAGTAGTTTTGCTGGATTCAGTGAAATGACCCATCACCTTCAGTTAAGCATGTAAAACTTGGCAGGCTGGGAGAGAAAAAACAGCTGGCCCTGTACCACCATAAGAAAAACTGTGCTAGTCTGGGTAATACTATTCCTGAAAATACATTCTAGAATTCAGCTGAATTATTTAACTGTCAAATTTACCATATTCTGAGCAACAAAAAGATTTTACTGTTTGAGCAGCTTGCATTGCAAGCTTGCAAGGAGGACCAGTATCCACTAGCTTGGGAATTCTGTATTCAATTAACCACGTGCTGGAATACAGAATACAGTGGGGTCCTCGGTAACACTATTAGCCCATAGCCTTTGCATACCTAAATTCAGCAAGGGAAAGGTATTACAAATATAGATCTACTATGTGGCATGCTGTCTGCTGAAGTTAAGTGACCTGATATATTACTTTAGCAGGGAATACACTGATATCCCTTCTTCTATTCTTCCAGTGCAAGACTTTGGATAAGGTTGCCAAAAGGTGACTTAAACTGTCATTCTGTTCTGAAAGATGGGCTTGGACTCCTGAGAGCCCTGCCTGAGGGACCCTCCCCAGGAGATCTCAAATCTTGTGTTTATAGTAGCTGAAGTATGTGTAACACACACGACTAACAGACCATCAGAAAATCAATTTTAACTTGGAAAGTTATAAAAATATATAATAATACTTGGAGGAAAAAGCCCCCAGACAAGCTCCATACTGTGGATTTTTATTGCCTTCCACCATTTGGCTAGTGCTACAAATTAAGGAGTAATAGCAGAACTCGAGGGGAAAACAAAACACCAGTCTTTCAACCTACTTACAAAGTGGATTTGAGTTACAAATGCAGGGAGAGGCAGTTTTAGCAGTTAGTGTTGAACAGCTGCAGAGAAGCAAGCTTAGAACAAAATTTAGTTAAATGTAGGATGTATTTCCAAATACCACATTGTTACTGCACTGCACTTTAAGGTCAATGTTTATGTTACTAAGTTTTCACTTCTGAAGAGCTAGAGATTGAAGAATCAATAAACAGTGGTTGTGGAGGCTTGCTCCAAGCTTTCCCACACAGATTTTCACTCCTACAGTCTGGGGATTTTTTTCCTCCCCCACTCCTTGGAGAAACTAAGTTTTCTACTTAGAGGTAAATATATTCCATAATCGACCCACCTTAACAGTGTCAAAGGGGTGTCCTACCAGCACACCAGCAGCACCTGAAACAAAACAAATGTCATGGTTATTACTCTGAATTTTCTTCCTGGGTCTGGGGCTACAGCAGCCCAAGCAGGACCACCAGCCTGAGGTGTGAGTGCACAACATGGTTGGCAAACCGGGTAAAGAGCATCCTACCAAGTCAGGAGATAAGAGATCTACAATTAGGTCCTTCAGGCCAGTACCAGGTGCCTTTATGCTTCTAGTCAAGCCTCTGAGCCCTGGCCAGGCAGGGGTTGAGGTGTGTGACTACAGACTGTGCCACACCATATGGAATGTGCAGCCATGACTCCTGGCCTCAGCCCAAGGCAAGTCCAGGGCAGAAAATGCAGGTTTCCTCTAAAGCACAATATTTCACATACATATCACTCTGTGCAGGCACAGAAAATGTGTAAGCATCTCTAAAGGCAGCAGAACATTCCTGCTCTCTGCCTACAGCCTTTCCAGATGTGACAGCAGCACCTGCAGAGGGACCATGCATTACTAAAAACCTTTGCTTTATTCTAGCATCAAAGGACTTTTTAGAAGTCACATGCAGGCCTATTAGTTACACCAACCTGAACACAGGCATTTTGCACACACAGGCTGGAGCAATGAATCCTCTGGCTCTGTACTTCTGTGGCCCAGCAACCCTCAATGACCGCTAACAGCGACAACTACAAGAGCGTCAGTGCACCTTCCCACGTTTGTGGCAAGATAGCTGCCCTCCCTCTCCCGGGGAAGATGTGGCAGCAGCTCCAGGATGGTGCAGTCCAAGTTGTTTAAGGCCAACACGGCAGCGACATAGCCCAAGATAGAAAAACAGCAATGTGCACTGAGTTCGGCACGGAAAGGCCAGCGGTACAGCTGACCCTGTGGGAACCCTGGCAAGGCAAGGAGCACTAGGATGAAGCCAGAGAGACTTCTGAAAAAAGGGATTTAAAATATCTTTGCCAGGTTGGCAAGGAAAACAGCAAGCGCAAATACCGGAAAAGACGCGAGAATAAGTCTCCTGAACACAATTTAATAACTGCTAAAAATAGCAGGCGGCAGGCCGGCCGCAGATGCGCGGGGAAGCGCAGGACGCGTGTTTGCGTTCTCTCCTCTCCATCTTAGCGCTGCCCGGGGTCCCTGCGCTCGTGTCGGGGCTCCCGACCGCGCCGCTGCCCCTGCGCTCACCCCAGACCCCCGTCCCCATCCCCCGCTCGTTCCAGCCCCCTCGGGCAGACCCCGGTGCTGCGGCACGGCCGCGGAGGGGTCGGTCCGCACCCCCGGCACACGGGAACCCCGAGACCTTCTCCCCCCGAGACCTCCCGCCGCCGTGGCACAGTCTGCAGCGGGGGCCGCTCTCATCGCCCCCGGCACCACCCCCCGCTCCCAAAATAACAGCGCCGCGCCCAGCCCTCCCGTAACACTATTAGCCCNNNNCACACGGGAACCCCGAGACCTTCTCCCCCCGAGACCTTCTCCCCCCGAGACCTTCTCCCCCCGAGACCTCCCGCCGCCGTGGCACAGTCTGCAGCGGGGGCCGCTCTCATCGCCCCCGGCACCATCCTCCGCTCCCAAAATAACAGCGCCGCGCCCAGCCCTCCCCGCCGACCTGCCTGCCTTTCTTCCGCATTTTAAAAACATTTCGTTCTATCCCCTTCTCCGCCTCTTCTCTGTTTCCTACCTTTCTATATTTCTCCCCTTACTCCCCTTTCCTTCCTGAGCTTTTTTTCCTGCTTGTTTTTTTAATTATTATTATTCTCCTCTCACCCCCTTCTCCCTCTTTTTCCTATCCCTTTTTTCTCCCCCTTCCCCACCACTTTTTAATGATTATTTTTCCCCCTGCAGCCCCCGACACTCACCGCCAACGCATCCCGCCAGGAAATCCAGAGCCATGCCGGCAGCCTGGGCCCTGCGCTCTGCCGCTGCGCGCCCGCCGCCCAGCCCTTTCTACCCTACAGAGGGGCCGGGCCGCGCCTCCGGGGGCGGGGGCGAAGGGACAACTCCCCCCAGGCCGCCCCCAGCCACTGGCGGCCGCGCGGGGGCGGCTCCCGGCGAGGCACGGGACGGGGATGCGGGTGCCGGGGTTGGGGGTGGCGAGACTGGGCGCCCCTTCGGCAGCTCCGACACGCCCCTCTCCCCCCGCCCTCAACCTGCCACTTCTTTCTCTGCAGCAGCTGCGTAATGAACCAGAAGTAAAGGCTTAAAAAAATTTGGGAGGCTGGGGAGGTGGTGGTTGGAGGGTGGAGGGGGCAGAGCATCCCTCCGGTGGAGCACCAGTAGCGCCTGAGTTGTCTTGGGTGGTTCGGGGAGGCTGTCTGGGGGGATCTTGCTTCCTGGGAGAGGCATCCCTGAGTGCTTGTGGTTGGAAAGCCTGTGGAGCTGATATCATGAGTACTTTGGAGGGGTTGCCTCCTTTTAACAGGGGTAAAATGCCTGTAAGAGCTGTTATGAGGAAAGGCTAAGGGAGGCAGGGCTGTTCAGCCTGGAGAAGAGAAAGCTCCAGGGGAGAGCTTGTTCACAGAACCACAAAACAGCTCAGGCTGGAAGGGACCACGGTGGGTCATCTTGTCCAACCTCCGTGCTTAAGCAGGGTCATCCCAGAGCACGTGGCATGGGACTGCATCCAGATGGTTGTTGAATACCATCAACACCCCTGGAGGGGAAACTCCAGACCATTTCTGGGAAATCTGTTCCAGTCAGCAGTAACCGCACAGTAAAGTTCTTCTTCATGTTCAGGTTGAACTTCCTGTGCATCGATTTCTGCCCATTGCCTCTTGCTCAGCACCACCAAGGAGAGCCTGGCTGCATCCTCTTGAGACCCTCCCTTCATATACTTACAGACATTGACGGAGTCCGCTCTCAATGGTTTCTTCTCCAGGCTGAATAGGCCCAGCTCCATCAGCCTTTCCTCATAAGAGACATGCTCCAGTTCCTTGATCAACTTTGTAGCCCTCCGCTGACTCACTCCAGGAGCTTCATGTCTGTCTTGTACTGATGAGCTGAGAACTGGACACGGCATTTCAGATGTGGCCTCAGCAGGGCTCAGTAGAGGGGCAGGATCACCTCCCTCAACCTGCTTACAATACTCTGGAACATGTTGCCAGAGAAACTGTGGATGCCTCATCCTTGGAAGTGTTCAAGGCCAAATTGAATGGCACTTTGAGCAACCAGGTGTAGTGAAAGGTGTCCCTGCCCATGGCAGAGGGGTTGGAACTGGATGGTCTTTGAGGTCCCTTCCAACCCAAACCATTCTGTGATTCTATTACCAGACTCCCCACCAAAATATTGTCCCAGAGAGGGGAGGAAGGGTTGCACCAGCTGATACGGGCTTTGTGCTAAGTGCTGACCCCATGGCACAACCGGAAGTGTGGGAATGAGACCCTGTCTTTGGTGGTCAAAGCCACAGACAAACAGCTTTCACAGAGCCCTGGATCTGAGTCTTACACAGCACTGCTGCACTTCACCCTGCAGAAAAGGCCTCTCCCCTCCCTGCAGGCTTTTCTTGTTCTGTATTAATTCTGCTTTCCTGCTAACATTGCTTGGCTTCAGGGTGCCCTGATGCCAGAGCCTTTAAATGGGGAACTCGAGCTGCTGACAGTTTCAAAAGGGAGCCCTGTTTAAGCTGCTCGTTATTTCTGCAGGCAATGTCTGAGAAAGGGGAATACCAGTGGCCTAGAACAATAAGTAGCCTATTCCAGCTTTGTTTAGAGCAACAGGATCTTCTTCAGGGCCTGCACAGTCAGCTTTTGGAGGGTAAATTCCAGAAGCAAATGGAAAAGCAGATGGATTTTTTAATTTTCTTTTTCTTTTTTTAAATTGCTTTCCATGATATGACAGTTGTTTTTTAGATGTAGCAGCTCAATACAAAGTCAATAAAACCTTGCAGTGGAATAGCATGTTAAAAGTCAATCCAGCTTTTACCTTCTGTTCAAAGAAAGCACACAAACAAATGAACAAAGACAAGGATGTTTTCAAAGAGGTCTGAAACTACTACTAGAGGAAAAAACTGATAACCTGTCCCATATTTAGCAGCTCTTGGACCATCATTACAATTAATAAGCAGACAAGATGTAAATGCAAAACGTTCAAAGAATCCCTGACATTCCCCATATCTTCTTCCAATCCAATGCTCATTTTGGTTCCTTCTCATCCCTAAAAACCTTCAAATTGAATCAAGCACCAAAGTGTCTCTAGGGTGCTTTGAGTTCCCTCATTCACATACCTGCCCTACCTGGGGATGACCAGTTGGTATTAGAGAGCAGGTAGATGCACTGGTTCTGCCCTTTGACACAGCATCAATGGCTCTGGGAGCTGCCCACTCCTCTCTATCACCCACCTCCTAACAGAAACCTTAGATTTTACTGAACTCACACACCTGCAGCCAGTACTCGAGATCAGACAGGAAGCCCTGATCAGTCATTTTTCCTTAAGCATTTTATGCAAGTATAGGTGGAAGTGACTTTCTGTGAATCTTGTACATGCTAGATCCATGGGTGGAACTACAGTCATGTGCAGAGCCCTGCAGGTGAAAATCCGGATGTTATACTCATCTGTCTTGTACCACAAGCCTTGGAAGGATCAGCTTGGCCTAAAAGGTTCCTTGCCAAAGTGTTTTTAATCTGTTATTCAAATCCTCTGATCTCCCAAGCAGTCTGCCTCAGAGGAATTACCTTCTCTACTAGAAGTGGTTTTGTAATTCTAATGTTTGCTTGCAATGGTCAGGGAAAAGATTTCCTCTCTCTTTGTAGGCACTTCTAGGTTATCTGAAGATGGTTTCAATCTCAGAATTTTCTTCTCTGAATTGTATTAAAAATTATCTTCTGATCTCTGAACCTTCTTACCCTCCCCACTTTTTTCAGCTGATGTGGAGTTCCTTGAACCAAGCCATAAGGCCTTGCTGAGTGAGTTCTGGGAGATTACCCTGGGTATTTGCAGACAACACTCTTGTTTATGTATCTGAATATGAGATCAGATATCCACATGACATGACATGACATGACATGACATGACGTGACATGACATAACACAGCATAACATAACACGATATGATACCGTTCACTTATAGGCAGCCTGTGACACATGATGTGAGCCAGGTCCCTTTCAGTAGATCAGCTGTATGCCACAATGTTCCCTACCTTGACCTTGCAGGTCATGTTAAAGCTAAATTGTTTTTTCCAGATTGTATTTCCAGTTTGTCAAGATCACTTGAATTCAAATCCTGCTGTTGATGTTTGCGCAGTCCCTCCCAGGTTGCTGCAATCTCCCAAGGCCTGTCTTGTTCCTGTATGCTTGAGTTGTTCCTAATAAGCTTTATTTTAATATTACAGAATGTTTTATTCAGTGCTACTTAACCCCACTGGAGCACTTCAGAGCGGGTGGGGCACACTTATACACTAGTGCAGAAAACATCAAGGGCTCGTTTGTATAAAATCTGAGATGTCCAGGGCTGGTTCACTAAGGCATGAGCATGGCTTTAGTCCCACTGGGGAGTTTCTCTTTTGTTCATTTCTTTCTTGCTTGGGGTTTTGTTTTGTTTTCAGTTCAAGTTACACTTGTGAGGCAACGCTGTGTGAATGTGGATGAGTTTATTAATCTTGCGTGCGGGTGGGACAGGGAGTCAATATAGATGCTTGTATTTGTGTGATTAATGGAAGGAAGCTCTTACAGATTTGTTGTAATTGGAGCTCTTACAGATTGGTAATATTCTTAGATCAAGCATTTTGAATATTGATCCAGGGCCTTATGTGTGCAGTACAGATGCAGTTTTGGAGAGGACAGCTAAACTGACACTGAAGGAAACCCAGATTTAATGGTTCTCCTCTTCACTCTAGCTGTTTTTCTAGATATTTCAAAAGCTCTGTCTGATCTTGTGTCCACTTTGTTGATGTGTGATGCCTCTGGCTCAGAGCATGAGTCAGATGCCTGTTGGGACTCTTGTGCCCTTCAGGCTCCATGGATTTGGCTCAGCTGTGACCAGCTTCCTTTTCATTCTGCTGAGGCTGTTCCAAACATAAGCTACAACTGCTGGGATGCATTCCCTGGAGTGCTGGAGTGAGGGGTTCTGCTTTTCCTGCTTTCTTCTTCTTTGGGAGCAGTGAGCTTCCCTGTTGGATGGTGAAATGTGGGCCCCTCAAATAAAGAAGGCAGAAAAGAAAGAGCCAAGAGCAGCTTAGGAAACATAGAGTCTACCAGCACATATAGCAGCTGCACTGCCATGTGTCTGAGAGAAAAGATTATAACTTAATCTAATCCTTCAAAGAACCTCTTCTCTTTGTCCCATTGTCTTTTAGGTGGAAGAGGCTTTGCAGAGGATGCTGGAGGGGTGAAACAGCAGAGGTTTCTCCTCATTCCTGTGGCAAGAAGTGACCCTGTTGGCTGTCTGCTGTCCCTGATGGCACCCAGGGAAAATCTGTGAGAAGGTGACACCAAACTGAAGCCTGTGCAAGGGGATCAGGAGACTAGGGAAGGGAACAGAAAAAGGCAGAGAGCAAGCAGTGTGGGAGAACAAACACTGCAGGTAAGTACAACATGAAGCAAAAAGGCAGCGGGGCAGAATGAAGTAGGAAAGGAACAGAAATGTGGAATTGTGATAAACTCGTAGAAATTCTGCTAGCAATGGCATGCAATAAAATATACATTGTTGACTCAGGTGTTTCAAAATCCTTCTGTTTGCTTGTGGATTTGGCATCAACAATTGGTCGTGTCCAAATAGAAAGGTCCCATTACGATGTGGAGGGTGGTGGGTAGGGGAGCCTCCTCTTTGCTCCCTAGAGCTTTGCTGGACTTGGCCAGCTCTGGGACTGCTCTGCATGAGAATTCTCTTTCTTCTGTCCTCAGCTTTCTCCTGTTCCTTAGCTTCTAAGGTGACGCACTGCTGCATCATCACAACTTCAGCACTCACTGTGTTACCCAGAAAAATGCATCAGTTTCTCTTCCTGTTCTGAGCTGTGACTGGATTTTGACCTTCTCCTTCCTAGGACCTACTTTGGTTCCCTGAATCACTCTTCAAAGTCTCTTTGGGGCAGCAGCTCTCTCTGTGTGCCCCATCTGTTATGTGAACATGGGTGGCATTCAGACCATGTGAAATGTGAACATCGTATTTACAGCAGCAAACTACTTTCAAGGAAAACCTTGCATTTCCCAGAAACTGCAGTCCAGCATAACCAGGCTTGATGATCATCGAGTGCTTTACAGAATGGCTGGCATCCAAAGCAGTGACAAGTAAATCCAAATGGTGAAATGAGAGAAACATTGGGACAAAATGTACATACAAAAGAAGCAGGCACCAAGCTGCTGTGTGGAAGCACCCTTTTGTCTGAAAAATAATCTTCTCCAGGTGAATTCACTGAGTATCTTTGTCGGGATTCAGGTCCATTTTCTTTGTTTTCCTAAACACTCCTGTGTTTGTTGCCCTACTTGTTGTTTGCGCTGTCCCACTCAATGTTACGTTATTGAGTCAGGTCGTTGGGATACTCCAGATCCTCTGGATGCATCTGTATTTGAAGACAGAGCAGCTAAGGCATTATTCTCAGGGGCGTAGATGCCTTTATTATCCATTAACTTTATGGCCTTGGGTGGCTTTAGGGTATTCTCTGACGTCATTATCCCACTGGCTTCAAAGGTACTGTATATCAAGTGTTGAAACTTCCCAACCTGATAAAATCCCTTGATAAGACTGGTGTTTCAAAGCATGAAATGTAACTGATGCAGTTGTACAAGAGCTGAGTGCTGCTGAAACAGAGCTGCCTTGCTTACAGATCTGCTGATGGGTAGGGGCCTTGTGATCCCCCGAAATGTCCTGGTCAGGATCCCAGCATGTAAGGCCTCTTCCGTTCCCAGGGAAATCATGGCAGACAAACAACTGCCTTGGCTAGTATCTGAAATGCTGAGCCTGTGAGAGGCAGAGGCAGAGGTGCTGCAGGACAGGAGTGGCTTAGTATGCTCTAAATTGTAAGGTGCCCTGAAAAGTTTGGTCTAGCTCCAACTTTCCATACTTTATCCTGGTAAAATGGAAACATGTTTATTAACGGACACACTTACCTTCTGGAAAGCCTGCCCCTTTCCAATTTAAACAGAAGTGGCCAAGTTCTGACATGGACCTTCTGCTGTTTGTCTCAACCTCTGCTCCATGTAAAATTGTGTATGTGTTTAGTTTGGGTTACTGGAGTGTTGGAGAAGACAAGAGAAAGAAGCATAACCTGCGCACTAAACAGTTCACAACATTTGCGTTCACTCTGAGGAAGAACCTATCCCTGTTCATAGTCAGTTGCCTTGTGCTTTGTTCAAAATACAAATCCATAGCCAACCCCTGGGTGCTTCCCTGAAAGTGGATGAGAAATGACCAGACCAAAAAAACAGAAAAAGCTGCCTATAGGCATTAGTCCAAAGTCTTTCCCTTGGCATTGTCTTCATTTTCAAAGATCATACATACTTTGAGTTTTGTTAACTAAACTGCTGAGTCTTTCGCTTTTCTGCCATGTTTCTGGTCAGCAAAAGGCTCAGAGAGGGCAGACCTACACATGCCCATGCTGAGTCTTGTCTTCTCTTATCAT
This sequence comes from Gymnorhina tibicen, assembly GCA_013399875.1. NCBI lineage: Eukaryota > Metazoa > Chordata > Aves > Passeriformes > Artamidae > Gymnorhina > Gymnorhina tibicen. The sequence goes on from VXAZ01003161.1 coordinate 748,752, forward strand.
AGGTCCCATCTTTGTCTCTGGCCTGTGATAATACTATGATGGCTAGGAAATTATAATTACTTTTTTAATGTATTTTTTGGAAAGGACCTGAGTCCAAAGTACTTGAAGTATTACAAGGACTATGTTCTCTTAGGTTTGCTGCAGGTGGAGCAAGTTTCTTTGCTGCTGGCCTTCCTTGGAGAAGGCCAGAAGACTTGGCAAGCACATGCAATTAGTGATACTGAGAGCAGGTCTCCAGCAGAACCCAAATGCTATTTAGCATCACAGTTTGAAGATGCCAGGGACCACCAAGAGGCACGCTGAGATAAGAGAGTGGGCACTGAGTCCAGTCACCTGAGCCAATAACTATGTATCAGCCAAGCAGCTTTACCCATCTTTTCCTCTGCAAGTTACTCAGTCACTCAGCAAACACACTTGTGATTGGCGACAGTGAGCAAAAACTGTTGGGAAATCATTCAGGAAAGTAAGATAAAAACTCAGTAGCTGGCATCTTTATAGCATTTTTTCAGTCTGAATTTGCAGACAATATAACCTAAGCCTCAGGCTGTTTCTGTGAGGTAAAAAGCTGCAATTATGCCTATTTTATAGATAAGGAAACTGGTAACACTGATTTGTCCTAGGGGAAGAGGAGGCAGAACTAGGAGGACAACTCCTTTGCCTGCCTCATGGCTTTGTTTTTAAGCTACCCTGTTATTACAGGAACCTTTCTGTGAGGCTAATGGCTTTTCACTGCCAACAGGTATAAAAATATACCTTCAACATCACGTATTTTAAATCCTCTGGCACAAGTTGTATTCACATGCAAAGTCAATGACTGGGAGGCCAGTGTCCAGCTAAATCTAAATGCTAAGGTGTTTAACAGAGTAGACAGACAGCTGCTAAGGCTTATGTTTGGACAATTTTTTAATATGTTGGCCTGCCTTCAAGGCAACTTCCTGCTGGGTCATTTGTGGGTTTCCAGTTGACACATGGAATGTTCGTTGTTGCAATAGCCTTATAGTAAAGACACCCATTTCTTGTAAACTGAAAGAACAGGCTTAACAGGATGACCATTGTGCCTCTACAGAAACTTCCCATGAACTCTGGGATGTGGACACTCCTATGGCTCCTGAACGAATGGCAGTGGATAAGTGAGACTGTGAACTTCCTGTGATATTCAGAGCCTGGTATTGTTAGTACTGGTGTCTGAGTACTCTTTGTTAAGGTTGGGAGTGCTCCTGAAAAAGCTATGGAAACTTCTGGCTTAGGTTTTAATTTTTCTTCAGGCTGGGCCAATGGAAAAAGTCAAGTTAATGTTGGAGGAATAGGACCGAACACTTGCTGCTGAAATGGTTTTATATTTACACTAGGACTGTGCACACTGCTTGCGAAGATTTATGGCAGAGATCCCTGAATTAGTATTGATCAAATTAGGATGGGTATCAGAGGCTCTCTGCCCCCCCAGCCACATGGGGTTCTTCTCTGGCATTAAACTTGTTTTGTAGCAGTATTTTTAAGGGAGATGCTTTGCTTTTGCTTGAAGGCTTTAATTAATTCATTGTAATTTCACTTGTTTTCTATTTCTGCAAGATAAAATGTCTTAAATTCCTTTGTATATATCCCCTCTTAACATAAGCTCATAATAATGCTGGCATTTAGAAAAAGTTCTCTTTTCTGAACTGATTGGTGCCAGGTTTTTCAGTTAAGTAACTCTTTCCCATGTGACTTTAGCAGCTGATCCCAAAGTCCCAGATAATAATGCTTTATGATTCTAGAGCTGAGTTTTCTTTCTAATTTCCAAGTATCTCTGAGGTTGTAAAATCACATAAAACCAGCTAGCTGCAAAGGAAAAAGACAATTATTAATATAATGTAGTATCTCACAGATTTTTCACTGGTGTAAAGACGAGATGTGAAGGAGACACAGTTTGGGAATAAAAAATACAGGAGAAAAAGATACAGGGAGAGCACTGATAGTGCAGCAACATTGTCACTGGATTTGGGGCTTATCACTGTTCCTACTACAACAGCTGTGTTTTACTGTCTAACACCTGAAGTGCCTCTGCTAAAAAGGTAGAGGCTTGCACATTGACATCATCGTGAAATAAAGAGTACATTATTGCTTGGTGGTAGGGAAAAGCAGGCCAGAAAGGTGAGTGCCTCCCTCTGCTCCTGGCTCTCCAAGCCTGCTGCCAAGTCACTGACTACATCTTCTGTTCATTAAAGTGCAGAAAATGTGCAAGAGGTTGGAAAGCGGCTCAAAGTGCAGTTAGAAAGTCAACAGCAGTCCTGACATCCCCTCCCTCCATCACAGCCAGGAGTCCTTCTGCAGTGCTAGCAATGTAGGCTGGCATAAAATCCTTTCTGAGAGCCTGCTGTGGTGGTGCACTGTCAAACTTCCTCTTTCTTATTGCGCAGCTCAGGGTGGTGTAATCACAGCCTTCCAGTAGCTGAAGGGAGCCTGCAGGAAACAGAGAGAGGGACTTTTACAAGGATATGTGGTGACAGGTCACGGGGGAATGGATTCAAACTAAAAGAGAGTAGGTTTAGATTAGATATTAGGATGGAGTTCCGTGCTGTGTGAGTGATGAGGCACTGGCACAGGTTGCCCAGAGAAGTTGTGGCTGCCCCATCCCTGGAAGTGTTGAAGCCCAGGCTGGATGGAGCCCCGAGCAACCTGGTCTGGTTGAAGGTGTCCCTGTCCGCGGCAGGAGGGTTGGAACTAGGTGATCTTTAAAGTCCCTTCCAACCCAAACCATTCTATGATTGTATGATTTTGGGGAAAGGTGTATGTAACACTTTAAATTTTTAATATATACATATTTTCACAGGAGTGTTTGTGTAGGATGCGTGCTAATATTGTTACTTCCATCTTGTCGCATGATTTAGTCCTGAACAAGGACTTGTGGCTCTCTGAGAAGTGTCTGGATTCTTGCAGTGTCTTCATGGCAGTGGACACACCAGTTATGCTGATGAGAAGATGAGATATAGGGAGATTGAATGACTTGCCCAAAGTCAGAAAATCTGTGACTTCTTAAATTACTGCAATCGTCTTTAGTCTTCTTGGAAATGTACTATTTTCCCTCCCCTTGGGAGTGTGTGTAGAAACATTACAACCTTATATCAACTTTCCAGAGGTGAAATCACGTATCATTTATACCTGATGCAGCTGCCAGTGCTCAGAGTGGTTTCCTTACTGCTTCTGTTTGTTTTGCTGTGAGATTCCTGCTGTGAGTGCTTGAGTCCTTGGAATTATTGGTTTTCCTTTAGTACCTGAGATAAAGGACAATGAGCTGCTTTGATTTGAAAATCCATAGCACAGCTGGAGCCAGGAGGTTCCACCCCCCGCTCCACCCCCCCCATGCAAGCCAAGTGCCAGGCTCTGCCAGCTCAGCACTGCTGGTGTCACTCTTTCCTGTTCCGCAATGTGCAAACAGCCCGGTGTCGTAGCGGGGTAAAACTGTTTGAACAGTCTCTTCGGTCAAGGATTTTTCCAAAAGAAATTGGACAGGATTTAATGGCTATGCATGTGAGTGTGGTATTGCACCGGTGGCATAGAAAATGCAGCATGTTATGGCAGGAAATGAGGAAGGAACATTTTCCCAGCAAATCTGGCTGGATGAGTTGGCAGGTGGTGGCAGAGTCGAAAGAGGACAGGCTCTGCAGGACGGATGGAGTTGCTAATGTCCTGGGAGTGAGCTGTGGAAGAAGAGGGGTAAAGGGAGGCCCCGCTATTTTGTCTCATCCACATGATTGCCTGCCTAAAGGCTCCCTCTCCACTTTTCCTTTTGCTCTATCACTTGTACCAGTCCTCTAGACCTGCTGCTGCTTTACCGAGGAGCAGTTCTCTCTGCTTGGGTGAGCAGATAGCTGCCTCCTCCTGTGAAGCAAATGGAGTGTTTCATCCATCACACACTGGGCAAAATTAGGGCCTTCCACACTTTTTATCATTCAATTTCATGATTTCCTGCAGATTGCTTCATATCACCAGATCTGTCATTTTATCTGACAGCACCTTCCATGCTCTGCTTTCTCAAAATCACCTGTGAAATTGGCCCATTTTGAACAAATCACTCTTGAACAGTTTGCTACTGGAGGAAAGGACTTGTGAGTTACTTCTCATGGAATGCTATTCCTTGTGGAGGCTCAAAACATGTTTTGTGTGTGATTTCCTAGGGGCTGCTTTGAGAAGACCACCTGGGCTGGGACCAGGCGCTTTCTCTCCTCCCTGCATAGATGTGGATCATGGTGTTTATTTGCCAGCTGGACTAGAAGTGATCTCCGGATCTGTAATCCTTGGACACTGTGTCAAAGTGGGACAGGAATGATTTGTATTTCACCTTGAAGAAATGCCTGATAACTCAAGATTTCTTCTGAATGGATTTTCTGGCCTGTCTCTATTGACCTGTAGCACTGGGGGGGCTGGTTCTGGTAAATTGATGAGGCTGGTGTATTTCTGAAATCTAGGGAAGAGGGGATGAAGGAGGAAACTCCTTCAGCAAGATGTGAAGAAGAGTGAGACTTCAAGGACTCTGTCTCTGGGAGGATTCCTGGTAAGGGAGGTTGAATTGCTGCCTTGAGGGTCCCTCCCTTCGGCAGGGAGAGGTCTGTGCTGTTTGGAGTGTGCCAGCAGTAACACAGGCTTCATTTCTCAGGTGGGGTTTCCATCACACAGGATTACACCTTCCTCAGTATTTCCTCTCATGTGAGCACTTTGAACCCTTGTGTGGGGCTCCTCTTCCAGGAGACTCTTGCCTTGCTGCCATCACATGGTGGCCAGGCTGAGCATGGCAGTGGATCCTATTTTCCCCTAAGTCCTGTTGGCACACCAGGAGCAGAGAGTACTGTAGTGGTGACTGTGTTTGCTTGGGGCTCATGTTGCTCTGCTAAGCCCTCTCTGAGGCAGATGTCCCTGAAGTAGCTGTGTGTGTGCATTCTTCCAGAGCTGGCTGTCCCAGTGATAGCTTCATGGAACAAGGTGAAATGGTTCAAGCCCCAAGACACTCTTCTTTCAGATGGACACCTTCTAAATCACCTCTGTTTGCAAAGCAATCCCAGTCAAATACAAAACCTGACCTCTCCTGGTATGTCTCATTGAAGTGACCATTATCAAAACCATTATCAAAAGGTTATGGAGGCAGATTCCTGTTATATAAAGCAAATAACATTTTGCTAGAAGCATTGGTGTGAATGGAGGTTAAAAAAATAAAGGAAGCATTAATTTTCTTTTACAAAAGTAAAGGGATTGGTTTGGTTGGGGTTTTTTTATTTACAATCTCAGAGGATTTAATGAGGAAGGTTCCCTTTGAGCTGTTCAGCTCAGCTAAAGAAGGTAAGAGTTTTGCTTGGTCTTTTGATATTTCATGGAAAATATTAATTAGCCCTGATGCTTTAGTCAGCCAGTGTGAAATGCCAGCCAGCTTCTCTTTTCTTGCTGATATGGCACCAGTCACTGCAATGTGTAGAAAAACTCCCTGCCATGTGCTCCCAGGCTGCCCCTCCTCAGGGGACTGTGTCCTTGTCCCTGTGTGTCACTGACACAACAGGTCCCACCCCTGGTTCTGCTGCTGGAGGCATTCTGCAAGGACAGCAGCAGAATTGGATAATAGGAGAAGAGGAAACAACATATTCTCTGCACTTGGCATGTACAGACTGCTGATGAACCATTAATAACTCCTATACAGACACCATGTATAACAAGGAAGAGCTACTAAATAACCCAGTGTGTTTTTGCAGCTACCTTTCTATCTCTCTAGATAATATTTTACTTCTGGTTTTAAGTATTTGCTGTCCTTGCATGATGTTAAACTGGAATCATCTGTTCTCTCCAGAACAGCAAGCATTCAGGGAAGGACACATAAGAAATCACAGCAAGCAAGTTAATAAAAATCCTTTCATTTTCAATTCCCAGGAACTCTGTGCCCTCACACCAAGCTGTGCTATATGTCACTGGCACAGCAGCTCCAAAGTATGTGCTTCAGTGAGAAATAGGTTCTTGGGACTTGTGCAGGAAACAGCACTGGGTACTAAAGTCCTCAGCTCCCCTGTAAAGCTGACCCAGGGGGCAGCAGGCATGAAATTTTTTTTTCCCTTTGCTGCCAATGTGCCTTGGCTCTGACCCAGGAAAACCTCTACAAGAGAGGTACAATTCAGGCCACAGCTTGGCAAGCCCTTCATTGCATCAGGACTTCGGTTTCCAGGGTCGCTTTGGGCAAAGCTTAACCTCCCACATGTAGATGAGGCACCCTTTGGTAACGGGAATGTTGTGCAAAAACAGGCAGTATGACATTTCCTTGAGCTCTTGGCTCCCCTTGACCAGCAGGTCTCCCTGCAAGGAGCTGACATTGGAAAGGGGGCTGGGAGACTGAGCAAGAAGTGAAGGAGAGCTGCTCCAGGGGCTGGGAAAACTATGCTGCTGTCTGAAATAGAAACAAATACTCTAGATGTGGCTGGATTAATTTCTGGGGTTCACCATGTGTATACATAATGAGTTGGTAATAATCTATGGGAATCGATGTAGACATTTAGGGTCAGCTTTGTGGGTTAGGAAAGTCAAGAAAAATGACTTGGTAAAGGCAGAAGGAATTTTCATTAATGGAAAGGGTGTGTGGTCAGAAGGAGAAGGAGTGTGCTGGGATAGCGGGAGGGGAGGAGGAATCCTGTAAATAGCCACCAATGCAGCGTCTCTGTGGTGCCAACAGTGTCCTCTGGCAAACAAGTGTGCAAAGCTGTCTTTTGGGGCTAGTAAGTACAGCAGGGGATGGCCCCTTCACAGCCAGCCTTACCCTGCAAGTCACCACCCCTCGTGACTTTCCGAGCAAAAGGGCACTGGGAAGAGCAGCTTTGGCACAGCGTTTCAGGGCTTCATGGGATTACTTATTCACTGTGTTCCTGGAACAGTTCCAGGCTTCCCAGCTCTGCCACCAGTGTACGAATTCATCAAGTACCCACAAGGCTCACAATCCCCAGAGGCAAGAGCAGACCGTAGGAAGGTGGTTCATATTACAAATTGGTGTCTCCGAAGGACCGGCAGGGCTCTGGGAAGACAGAACCGGTATCCTCGTCCCTTTTTCCTCCCTGACGCTCAATCAGGGTGATTAAGGCAGCAGCCACACTCTGGATGGATTTCATCGCTGGGGCCATCGGAGGTAAATACATTAATTAGTGCTTGCTGACAAAAGCAGATAGCTGTGTTTCCTTCTTGTTCAGCTAAACAGCAGGTCTCAATAGCAGAGCTGGGAGTCTTTTGATGGGGACTGCTTGTTAAAAGTGTGTTCTTCCATATTAACTGGAAAATATCATCAGAGCAGGTTCACAGAGCTGCTGGAGAGGCAGTGCTGCAGCTTGGTCAGCTGAGGTCATTGCCTGCAGTCTCCTCGGGTCTGATTGCAGTGGGACAGGGCAAAACTCTAATAGGAAGAGACAGAGTGTAATAGGTTTTGTGCAGATACAAACCAGCTTGTATTGCCCGGACAGCAAAACCCTCACGTGTCTGGCATCTAGAGGTCCCAGCAGGCTGCTGGGATGGTGGCTCTGGGGGGCTGAGGACGTGATTTATGAGACAGGAGGGGAGGAAGCACAGTGTTCTTATTGCATTCAGAACGTCTGAATGAACAACATTTACAATATCTAAGGTAAGGTGTATTTGCAGTCATGGTGGTGAACTCAGTGCAGGCGAGCTACGCAGCAGGCTTTGATCTGGGAGAAAGTAGGTTAGCTGTACATAAAAAAAGTAACAGGAGAGAAGTGTGATTAAATTCTAGGCATTTTTAGAGCATGTACTGCTCAAACCCATCTTTGCTTTAAGCTGCAAAATGTACCCATCAGTCTCATTTCTTTGCTGAAATCTTGTTAGATTTAGTGGAGTATACAATATTATATATACCAATAAATACCACGAGAAAAGCCTTTGGGTCACCACTGACAGAAAGGGCAGGTAAACCTGCCGGGTGGCTGAGACATCCAGCCCAAGCCTGTATGTCAGATCTCATTTTGAGATTTGCTGAAATTTGGCGTTTTTCCTCACCAGGAACAGCCTGTGGTCCTGCTGCAGATGTGCTTGTCCTGGGAAGGACCACACTGAGTTTTACCCTGTGCCCGTTAATTGCTCATCAGCCAATATGTGCAAGTGGGGCGAGGTTTGGCATCTCAGCAGCATCCAGCCCTGGAGGTGCCAGTTGTGCCTGTGCTTGGAGTGTTGGTCTTCCAACTGGGGTGCTGGGAGACCCTGCTCAGAAAGACACCCTTCATGGGAGAGGAGGATATAACCAGCCCATCCATGGTAGCTTGTCTTTCTCCTCCTGTTTCCCTCCTGACTTCAGAGCACCCTGTGGAGAAGGAAGTCCTGCACTAGGGCTGGTAACAGGATGTCTATCCCAGAAGGATTAACCAAACCTCCTCTGAGACGCATGTTCATGGCGGGGCAGAGATGATTGCTTTTGTTGCTTGGACGCCTTTGCTTTTTTAGCACAGTTTGAGATAGGTCACTTAAGGACAAACTTCTTTTGCAAGGGAACATGGAGTACTGAAAACAGTTTAAACATGGCCATTCACCTTGGTTTTCCACCCCAGCTCCCACGCAAAGCCAGGATTCGTGCTGTGACCCCCTGTCTGGGTGCCAGCATCGTGTTCTGCCCGGCCATGCAGCAAGAATCTCCCATGGGTGCCTGGACACAGGCTCAGGCTGAGAGGATGGAGGCTGTGGAGATCCAGCTGGGACCAGAAAAGTCTTTCCTTGTTGTAAGGTACTTTACTGACCTCAGCATAAGAGAGCAAGGTTTTCCATCCTGTCCTCCATGTCCAGCTCAGAGCTTTTGTAGGAGGCATACTGCAGCTTCTCCCTGGCTGACAGAGATGGGAGCTCGCCCACAGACACATGGCAGGTACCTGGGCAGGGCTTCAGGGCCATCATCCTGACCCTCATGTGGGACAGATCCTGGGACTGGACAGCTTTCCTGCAAGAACTGGGATGTTTTTGGTGCTGAGCTTTTTTGTGGTTTATGTTTAGTTTCCATGTTCCTAAGCTTTTTTCTTCTATGTTCCTGAGCTTTTTTTGTGGTTTATTGTTAGTTTCCATGTTCCTAAGGAGTCTATGAACCCAGCTGAAGAGCTTCAAGCAAGTCGAGGCAACATAAGAAATAAGAGTTTCTGTTTAGTAAATTACATTCTTGTGACCTGGATCTCTTTTCAGAGTGTCTTGGAGAAAGCATGGCTTAAGCACATCTGAGAAACAGCAGAGGTCATGCCCATTCGAATTCTGTGTAATGATCCAGCCTCTGGCAGCCTCAGGCAGCTGCACAAATACTGTGCATCACCTCTGGGTGGATGGATGGATGGATGGATGGATGGATGGATGGATGGATGGATGGATGGATGGATTCTGTGGCCATGAGATAAACTCAGCATCTTCAGCCTGAGAAACAGTGATCTGCTATGGCTCCAAACAGAAAGAACGTGAAAGGAACATGCTCAGTGACTGTGGAGACTTTCTACAACCAGAAAATGTGGCTGGATGCTTTAGGAAGCAGTCCTTCCTGGCCAGTAAAACCAAGCAGGAGGTTGGACTAGAGACCTGCTGAGGTCCCTTTCGACTTGAATTTTCCTATGATCCCATGCATGCCTTCTAGCCCTGCTACAGCAGCAGCCTGGGCTGTGGGAGGGGATGGGCATTGATGATTAGGGCTGTTGATGACTGCAGGATGACTTGACTCTTCTGTCAGGAGTTATGATTTGGGGAAGCAGAGCTGAGGTTTACCCAGTGGTGGTAGGGCAGCAGGGTCTGCAGCATGACTGGGCTTTCCCACAGCTGTGAGGTTACACGCAGGCCAAGGGCAGATAAAATAATCCCCCTATAGAAGGAACATGCTGTCTCCTTCTCCTTACAGCTAAAACAGCTCCTGCTGGGGTCATGTTACTGAATGAAGCTCAGCTCATTTAGGGTATGGGGCACTGATGTTCCCAATTCTGCACAAAACAAAGGTTTTTGCTGTCTGCCCGTCCAGTGCACGGACAACGATTCCTGCTTCTCCCTGGGTGTGCCACCCAAGGGATTGCCAACAGCTCAGAGCTGTTGCAGCCTGGTGGGCTCTGTACAGCTGCCACTTGCTCCCTGGTGATTGCAACCCCACCAGCATCTCCTTATTTGAATTGCCCAGAGTGACCTGACTTGTGTAGAGACTGGGAGTGGTCCATTTTGTGCACTTTGTGTGTGTAGGGGATGCTGTAATCTTTGCTCAATACCTGGGAATATCTGAGATAAAGGAGGCATAAGAATGGCTCACTAAAATCAAAAAAGGGTTTTGCTATTTATTTTTGTCACAGCTGATGCGGTGTTACTCAGCAGGAGTCCCACAGGAACCCTCTCCTGCATGCCCACTGTTCATTGCTGGCTTTCTTTGATTCTGCTGTGCAAACAGGGCACGTGTGGGTCACGCTATCTTAGTCCCAGGCTATTTATACCGTGTGACAGTGTGTAGAGCCCTCATTCCTCAGTTTTCAATAGACTTGGCTGAGCTCCTGAGCTCTGACAACTGCTTGGAGTGCTTTGTGCATCTCAGTAGCACAGTTCACGGCAGGCTGGGTTATTTGGAGGTTTGGGGGATTCACATCTTTGTTGGAAGCAGTGAAAAATTTACTTTAATGGTCTCCTCCCAAGTGGAGATGTTTGGTCCTTACTGGAACTAAGCTGATCGGGAGCCTTTAGGGCTGAAAGAGTCTGTTTTGGGCAACCTGCTGGGGGGCTGTCTTTGCATCTTAATGTGTGAACAGGGCGATTTCTCCAGAAGGGAGGTCAGTTCTTGTCAAACACTGACCCAAATCAGCCTTGGTATATGATCTGCATGAGCCAAAGCTCCTGCCTTCCTGAGCCAGTGGAGTGAATCAGGACTTCGCTGTGCACGGTGCCCCTGTGTTGCCAGCACCGGGTCAGCCCATGGCCATGTCCTCTAAAGTTCAGAAATTCTGAAAACGATGAGATGTGTCAAATCCTCCCAGCTGAGATGGGGTGCTTGGGCTGGGGGACTGCAGCTCTGAGGTCAGCACTGTCATCCTGGCATTGACCCGTGTGCTGCTCTTCCCTGGCTGGCAGTGCCCGTGTTTACTCTGGCCGATGGCCGGGAACCTGGGACAGCGCAGGTGTCCCCAGATGACTTTGTGCATTGTCACGCTCTGCTTGGCCCAAAGCCATTGCTTCTTCAAGCCGTATTATCACCTGTGTATTCCCCCTTGCCCTCTCTCTTCTATCATTCTCTCTCTTCCATCTTGGCCCATTTCCCACCTTCGTTGCTGTTTATCTGGTGTCAGGTTTGACAGATGTTTTTGAGGAACAAACCTCAATTCTCTGCAAGAAAGATGCTGTTGGTGGTTTTCTTCTGAGTAATGCACTTTGGGATTGTCTCCTGGTGACTCACAACAGCAGCTGCTGCTTTTCTCCAGAACATGGGAGAGCTTTCCAGAGCTCTCAAGCAGCCACGTAATCACAGATGAACATGCCCACAGCAACTAACACAATTTCAAGTAGCTTGGGTTTTAATTTTTCTTTTTTAAAGAAGGAGTCAGTGAGAGGCAGTTTTCAACAGGTGAGCCACCAGACGTGTCCTGTATCTCTGAATGCCTGGCTGCCTGAAGGGCTCATCCAGCACTTGTATGAACTTGATCTCTGTGTCAATAACTCATATGGATGCAGCTCCATCGTTCTCCAGCCTGATTTCCTCTCAGGTGACTTGGCAGGTGATGTTCTGGGAGGAAGTTTGCTGGTCAGCACCTTTATTACCTGCTAACAAAGCTCGGAGCTGAGAAACCCAGTGAGGTGAGGGCAGACATGGGGCAGATCTGTTTGTTATTTCAACCGAGAGAAATCCTTGTTGGAGCTCTTTAGCCCCGCTTACTTGCCATTAAGGCAGTAGCTTTGTCTCAGAGGATTAATACATATCCAGAGGCTATTTTAAGGCTCTAGGAGAGAGCGTGGGTGTCAGTAGAGGACTGACAGCGGCCCCGGGGGCTGGCCATGCCGTCACCGCACAGGCGGGAGCGATGGCCAGCCGGCCGTGCTGGGCGGGCTCTGGAGCCGCTGCCTTTGCACACTCCCAGCTCTAATCCCTCCCTGCCCCCAAACCCCGCCGAGCCCTGAGCGGCTGCGGGAGCGGGGTTTCTCTGCGGAGCTCCGGCACCAGCCTGTCAGGACACCAAAACAGCCGTGCCTTTGCTCCTTGCTCTGATTTTGAAGCAGTGCTTGGTGCACGTAGGAAATGCACTTCAGAGGCTTGGTCCAGTATGGTGCTCCATGAATTCCTTACTGAGGGCTGTGGATGTGCTTTGTAGGCTTTCAGGCAGGACATATCAGTCTCCGGAGGCAGCAGGAGCACCTCTCCTGTCTTCAAGACAGACTGCTGAGAATCTGTAATGTGTGAGGACCACCCCTCTTGTATAGACATCCTGGTGACTGCTGCTTTTTTTTCCTTAATATTTCCAAGTCAAGCATAGAAAACCAAAATTACTCCAAACTCTCTTGTGTGAGTGCTTTGCACCTCACATGAGGAAGTCATAGTCCAAAGATGCTTTGGTGCCTAAACTGAGAGGGGAAGCAAATACAGCCCAGTATCCTGCCTTCAGCCTTCATGACGGAGTGCTCTCAGTGTTTCTCCCTGTTTTTCCCTGTCTCATCTTGCTCCATCTTGTTGTTCCTCCCTGATAAGTTTCCCATACTCTGTCTCCTCCTCTGAGTGTGCCTTGGTCACAGAGAGAAATCTGCATTTTTCTCTGTCATTCTTGGCTCAAACATCATTACTGGAGCTCGAGAAGTCTGGTGCCAAGCATGGCTGGGCTCTGGAGCTGTTTTTTGCTATTCCCCAGTGCCCTTCTGTGATGGGTGAAATGGTCTGTTGTGACATGTGCTGTTAACCATCTCCAACATGTTCTCTGTTTCAGGTGGTCTAAGCACAGCCGTGGGTTATCCACTGGACACAGTAAAGGTACCTGTTGGAGCTTTATTTCTTGACTATAGAACAAAAACAAAGAGGCCCTTTTGTTTTCCCCCTCCTTTTCAGAAAACTTGTCCCATGATAATGCTTTATTTACATTACATCTGCCTATCTCACTGTCTTTGGCTGTGTTGTTTGTCTTTTGAAAAAAAAATTAAATTGTTTGGTGATGCTATTTTATGGTTAATTATCTGGTTTGCTGCTATGGCATTTGTTGATTTATTTGTTTTTTGATCTGATATCTGCATTTTAAAGTTGTCCCTGTATTCCTAGGTGAGAATTCAGACTGAGAACCACTACAAAGGATTTTGGCACTGTGTCCAGGAAACATACAGGACAGAAAAGGTAGGTACCTCTCACCAGAATTGCTGATACCAGTTGCAGATGCCTGGTTTCAGGGAAGCAGAGCTGCCTCTGTCATTTTGGGGAGGATGGGCACCAGCTGCATGCAAGCATCTCTTGGGAGAGGGGTCAGGGTGAAATTTAGCTTGGTTGATGAGTTGTTCGGTGGGAGTAAGTTTTGATTCAGCAATGTACAGCCAGTGCTTTTGAGTAGATGCTTTCCCATGCTATTCACCCTTAAAAGTCACATTTCTCCTCTGTTTCCCACGAGGTCCGGGGATTTTACAAAGGTGTGACTGCATCAGTCCTCGCTGTATCTGCGGTTTCTTCTGTTTCCTTTGGCACATACAGAAACTTCCTCTGTACCATCTGCAAGCTGCGATACGGGGCTGCAGATGCCGAGCCGTCCAAGCTGGATGTTTCCCTTGCTGGAGCTGCTGCCGGCGCTGCCCGGGTAGGTAAACAGCCCACGGGAAAAGCACAACAAGAGATCTTGCTCACAAACATAGGCGGCTGGAAAAGCAGGGAATGTTTTTTCGGTCCAGGAGGCCACATGGGAGCCTGCAACAAATCTGGTGGGTTTGTTTTTGCAGGGGAGGTCACGCTCTACCCATACTGCCCCCTCACTGGTCGGCTCCGTGGCGTGGCCGAGTCCTGCTGGGCAGCTCGTGCTGGATTTGGTTTGGAGCGCCAGAACACTTAAGAACATGCCATTAAAATGACACAGACCTTGGCAGCAAACGCAGAACAAGGAAGAAAAAACAACATAGGCAGCAAACTCCCCAAGTGGCTGCGACGGTGTGTTTATGTAAGAAAGACATAACTCTGAGTTAAAGCACAGGTCAGTGCTTTCCCAGTGGCTGCACAAGCCTGGCAAGGCATCGCTGCAGGAATGGGCAGAGCATGGTGCTGCCTTGCCAGGACTTAAAACTCAATGGGGTACCACTGAGAAGTGATGCTGCCTGCCAAACGTGCAGGATCCTCAGACAGGGAGGCCAGGCTGGGTCCAGGAGCAGTTTCCCACAAGCAGATGAGGTGCTGTGAATGTGGTGGAGCTCACTCCTTCATGCCGATGGCATGCTGGGCAGAAATGTGTGCCAGGTCACAATCCTCTTACAGAGCAGTCCAGATGGTCAGGTTTCTAGGTGCTTCCTAGCAGTCAGTGACTCAGTACAGGCTAATTTTTTTATAGTCTGGATGGTCTTGCTTCAAATACAGATACAAATAAGAGCCCTGATGTATGCTTCCCTATAGCTGAGGACATCCCCTTTCCACACCCTTCTGGTTTAGCAAGTAGTTACAGGTATTTAATATCCTGTGTTGACTTTTGCCTTGCCTTCCTCTCTGCCCAGTGCAGCTCACACACGTGTCCTGCTGCTGCTGGGTGGAACAGCATAGGCAGAGGGGAGGAGGCTGGAGCTTGCTGGAACTCGCAAACAATACTATTGCCTGAAAAGCTGGGAGACAAGAACTTACGGGAGGGAGATCAAAAAGCTGTTTCAGTGTGAGGGTTAAAACACTATTCTCTGGTGTTGCAGGTTGTGTTGACAAACCCTAGTGAAGTGGCTAAAGTTCGGATGCAGACTCAGAGGAACCCACACCCTTCCATCACACATCAGCCTGCTTCCAAGCCAAAGTACCTAGGGTCTCTGCACTGTCTGAAGGTTATCTTCAAGGAGGAAGGTTTTGGGGGTCTCTACAAGGGCTGTTCTGCCTTACTCTGCAGGGATTGCTCTGCTTCTGCAATATATTTCCTTTCCTATTCTGTTCTGTGTGAATGGCTCACACCAGATGGGAGAAATAAACCAGGTAGGTACTGGAAAGCATCTGGCATTACCTGCAAAAATGGCTTGTTTAGTCCCACACTAAGAGGGAAACCAGGCTCTGGGCAAACATCACCCAGTACCTATAAAACCTCACCCAGATCCTCTTGAGGGGTTGCTCTGTGTGTGCTGGTTTTGGCCCCAGGGCTGGTGCCAGCAGCCTGCATTCGAGGGTTCCACTGGCCCCACCTTGTCCCTGAGCAGCTCCTCCTCCTCCTGCTGGAGGGGTTTTTACCACACACTCTGGTGCCTCCAGTGTGGATATGAAACCCTGTTAATGCAGAAACAGGATAACTAGGAATGAAACATGGACAAAGCTCCTGGAACCCATCATGGAGCTCAGATAAGGGTCAGTCTCTCAGAGCTTGAATATAAAGTCCAGGTGGAGAAGGTAAAGACACTCCAGGTTCTTAGTTGTGATTTGGCTCCTAAAAGCAACTATCCACTTTGAGAAAAGATTGAATAGGTAACATTCAGCAAAAGAGCATCTCCTTGAGAATTATAAAAACTAGACCCATCTGAAGAGGGTGTGAGTGCTCTCAGGTTGTACCACATCTAGTTCACATGATGTTCAAAGTGTCATGTGTGCAAAAATTTTCTGAGACCACTGGAAACGCACAACTGCAAGAGCTGCACAAAATAACTCCTGAAACACATGAGTTACCAAAGTTTGCTGACAAATCTGAGATGGTTGTAGCTGAATGAGACGCAAGTGAACTGCCCTTCTCCCTTGACTCTCTCCTGCAGGTTTCCTTGTTGTGCTGCTTTCTGGTGGTTTTGCTGGAGTCCTGGCCTGGGGATTAGCTACTCCCATGGATGTCATCAAATCACGCATGCAAACAGATGAATTGGACCAGCACAAGTACAAAGGCCTGATCCACTGTGTGAGGGAAAGTGTGAGAAAGGAGGGGGCAAAAGTGCTTTTCAAAGGACTGGGTTTAAACTGCATTCGTGCCTTTCCCGTGAATATGGTGGTGTTTGTAACGTATGAAGGAGTACTGAGATTTACAGATCATTACATAAACAAAAAATAGCTTGTTCCACTCTGTCCAAAGTGTTATTTATTTATTTATTTATTTATTTATTTATTTATTTGTAAGACAATATCCACAAACAACTGTTGAACTGATGCACAGCATAAGAAGCATGGACATTTCAACACAAAGCTGATGATTGATGGCTTTGTTTTATTCTTATAGGATTACAAACTCATCAGGGAGCCTTGGCTTCCTATACAACCTCCCTTTTATCTCATTGAGGTATTTAGACTGTAGCTGCTGCTTAGGCCCTTGAAACATTTGCGAATTTTTATGTTCTAACAAGCTGTTTTTCTGATCAGGGGTTTTAAAATCATGTCATTTTGTTTTCTATTGGCACAGAAAATGATCCTCACAACCAAAGGAAGAGCTGGGGGGAGTTTGTGTAAGATTTAACACTCTCCAGCGTGTGCTCTTTACGTGCAATGCCTGCACTGCATTCACCGAGCGACTTACGTACTTGTGCTTCAGGCTGCAACTTCCCCTTCCCAGCAGTAATTTTCCCAAAGTACTCTACAATTATATCCCCTTGGCAGCAGCTGAAGTAGGAATGTCCTTTCTTTTCCCCGCTGCTCTTTAATGAGTGGCAGACACGGTCTGTTTACATAACTGCGCTAATGCTCTCGCTGCAGCGAGGCCAGGCGCGGTTCCCGGCAGGCACGTGGTTTTCTCCCCGAGCCCCGCACGGCGTCAGCCTCTCCCGCAGGCCTACGGAGCAGCGTCTCTCCGAGCTTGGCACAGCTTTGGAGGCAATCTGTTCTCATCCTGGAGCGAGGGGAGGAATAGATGCAAAGCCTCTTTGCTTCGCAAAGGAAAGGCTGCCATAAACTCTGTGCACTGGCAGGGTTAGGCGAGTTAGAGGAGAGTTGCAAAGTTGTAGAGCATAATCAAGATTTCCAGCTTTTAAAAGTGCATACCCTTCTCCCTTTAAATGGTGCTATTAGGAGCAGCCAAATGTATTTTGCCAAAGGTGCACTTTGAAAGAATTTCTGACTTTTCTATTACTTCTTTTTCATTACTTTTTCCTACTTCTTTTTCATGAACAAGTCAGTTGAGAAAACAACGCCCATGCTATTGCTTAAGCAGAAAAGTCCCTTAACCCGGAAATGTTAGTTTGCTCATCCTGCCTCAGGGGCCACACATAGGCTTCTGTTTTAATCCCTGGATGATGACACTTGAAGCATTCTGGATCCAACCTCTCAGATTCTGCTAAAAATGCGTTTATTGGAGGGAAAGGGGAATACTGTATTTTAAAAGGAGTTCTCATATCCAGGACCCTTCTGGTCAGCAGTCACTCTCACCAGTTGATGGCATGGCTTTACTACACTGACAGCAGCTTTGCAGCAGACAGGACTTGTCAGCTGTCTCGGACATACAGAAAGAACTGCAACGACAAGTTAAAAGATTTCAGGTGGTCCTAGACAAGAATAAAGGGAACCTCTTTTACCCTGGACAGAGGCCACTAAAAAGCTCCACAACTGTCCTGAAATCTAAGCCTTCAACTGGCCTTTTAAACACATTCACAGCCATGCTATCAAAAAAGCATCTTAATTCTTTCAAGGGTCTACCCAGCACTCGCAGCTGATCCAAGAGCAGGGTTAAGAGACCAGGATGGTGCACAGTACATCACCTTAAGGGGAGTGAAATTAAAGACCCAACACTGAACTGGATTCTCTCCAAAACCTACCACCCTGGTGACAGCTTTGGGTGTCAGCACCAAACTTCCTTTACTCAGAAAGTCCTTCAAACAGAAGATTTAATTAAGTCCTTGAGGTTTGGAATTCCTCTTAAGATAGCTCTTAAGAGTCTACTACCCTTGCTTCTTTCTACAAGGGATGCATTTAACTGAGTGGTGATTTATCCCTGCTTTGCCTGCATGTTTGGAATCATATTCCTTTACGCTGTGTTATTCTCAGCCGACCTCCTTCTCTGGCATTACATCCTCCGGACAGAGACATTGAAAGAATGCCTGCAAAACAGACTAAACAACCATTTATTGTGAGGCAGCACTGATATCATTCATGGTCAGCCCAAGGTTTGAATATTAAACAGCTCATCTTTCCCAGTATGCTCATGCACTCAGGTAACTAAAAATGTCTCCTCCTGTGGATGCAACTGAAATACATTTGATTCCAAGGGAGAGGAATTATAGAGGAATTGTAAATATGAGTGGGAATAACTGCAGAAGCCAGTGCAAGGGGCTGAGAACTCTAAGCCTTGGGGTATTCAGCACCATATATAAGCAGGCTCTCAGGTGGTCTAACAAATGCTACATGAGAGGCAAATGTACATGACAGGCAGCTACACGAGAGCTGCCTCCAGGCAGCTTATTTCAGGAAGGTAAGGGCTTTGCAATCTATCCTGCTCAGAACCCTTTACTGGGAAAAACATGTACACAGTGTGTGGGTGACAACCTGAGGAAGAACTCACAGCTGATACAAACAGCACCAGGTACAGGACTGACTGCGTGAGTACTGTAAACACAGGCACATAAATTTGAACCAATTTTTGTTTACTGACAGGACACATATTATGTCCTTCACTACACACAGCCCAAGCTGGGTGTTCGGCTTCTGGTTTTCAGCACTTGACTACTTTATTTTCTGCTTTTTATTATCTTGACCTTTAGCTACTCCAATGATCATAGAACTATTTATTTTGATAAATTAGCTAGCTGAAGGCCAGCCAACAGAAAGAAGGTACCACATTTGCTGTGCTGATATTGGGTTTACTTTGCTACAGCAACTGCAGCTTGTATAGATGATTTCTTTCAGCAACAAAGTTGGTGGCCTTGAGAAAAAAAATTCTTAGAAGTCACATTCAGGATCAGGTTCCATGTTGCTGACAGTTCCTGTTTGCTCTGACAATGCTCATGAATATCCAGGCAGGTTTCATCATTCCTCTTGGCGATTGTGGAAGTGCTGTGGGAAGCTATTCAGAATCTGTGCTTTTGCAAAGAAAGTGTGAGCACCGTGTTTCCACTCAAGCAAACCTACTGAGGTGTCACTGTAAACAGGTCTCACTGACCTTCCCCCATTCCAGAGCTGGCTGCTGTGCACAGGGACATGCAACATCCGGTCTGGCTTGTGACCAGGTCATCTCTGGACAACTGACCCTTACTAGCACGCTCGGGGAGCAGTCTGCAGTCTACCTGGAAGGGGGTTCTAAGGTACCCCGTTTCAATACTTCAGAACAAGGACCAGCTACATCAGATGACAAATCAACACCTAAAAAGGTAGAAGAGAGGTCAAAAACAGAGTAAGTGTAAATTAAGGCTTTAAAAAAATAATACAAAAAAAGTAAAACGAAGTTTGATACAGACTTTTATCTACATTTTTATTACAGTGAGATGAACAAAATGAGCAAATTGAGGAAAATGTAATGAACAATGCCTGATAACATTTCAGCGTGCTTTTAGAAACTGCCTTGTCTTGACCTTTAAATGTCTCTGGGACATGAACTGTAATTAACAACACATTCAGGAATTCACCAAGACTCTGCTGAGAAACTACCATCTCAGAGGCATGTTGATATGAATTCAGCAGAGGACTTGAAAACAGTACTTGTTCAGCAAACAAACTAAATAGTTTTGCTATCACTTTCCTTTCTAGTACTTTCAAAACATATTTCAATTGTTGTTATAAAATAATCCATCTGCTTATCTAGAGTAGAACACAGTACTGTTTCTCCTACAGCATATTTCCCTTTCCTGAATAACAAAATTAATTCTTAGCTAATGAAATAAATCTAGCAGAACAAATCTGCATATATTTTAAACAAGAAATTTGCATTTTAAGTTTGTAAAAGCACTTTTAAAGTCAATTTAAGGCTTATCTTTTATCTATGGCTTAAAGATGACAAAGAGACTGCAAGAACAGGAAGGTCATCATTAAAGTCTAAAGTAATTAAGACTTAGCTTATTTATTACTGGATTTAAGAAGCCGTTTTTTCCCCCTAAGAATTGCTCCACTACTACTATAAAAAAAATGTTTTTCTAATCATTGTTAAGCCGTTGCTGGCACTGAGATGCTTTGCCTGTGGGTTATGGAGACAGTCTCTGGGAAACATTTTCACTAATAAGCTGAAGTCAATGGCATTAGAGGAGAGATGCCAGCTCGCATAAACTGTAGAGAAAAAGACAAAAGCTAAGCCTTGCTATTTTCAGCACGTTTGAAACTCGTGCAATAGGACTAGGTTTGCCTTGCTCTTCTGCCTTTTCCTTGGTTCCTTGAACAAACATAACCAGGTTAACCCACCTGTGTTATCTGCATCAAAACCACCTTTGCTACGACTATGTCTGGGCTAGCAGCTTTCCATTCTATACAAGACAAATCTAACAGTGTGCACTCAGCATTGTTCGTATCAAAACAAATAGCTAATAATTGGAATTTTTCTTCCATAAATCATAGCGAAGACATTGAACTTCTTTCAAAGGAAGGAGATAATTAAAATACACAAGGTATTTTAACAGAGTATGTATTTTTTTTCACTGGAATACATCCTAAAATAAGTATCCCTGGTTTGAACAACCTGGTGCAGTGAAAAAGAACAGACAGCACTAGAAGTATCCCTGCGTCCAGTGTGACTTCAATCTTCACAGCATGATTTAACACTTGTTATTTATAACTAGAAACTAATATTTGCATTTCTATACTACCTTCCACCTGAGAATATCAAGGACCTGACAACCTCCTGATGACCTCCTCCCTCCAGAGGCACTCAGATCAGCTAAATAGCTCCAGAAAAAAAGTACAATGAGATTCCTGCAACTTGCCCAATGTCAAAGAGGAAAGTGATAGCAAGACAAGTCTGATATTCTTTCTCCAGTGTTCAACTCACAGATGTCCACTCTTTCTGTATTGATCCCACTTTGTAACATTCACTACTTTTTTGTGTGCAGCATGTTCTCAGTAGCCCAAGAGGACATACAGTCTAGTAAACCAAGGTACATAGTAAAAGAAATGGAGCTACTATTTGTTAGTTTGAGATATGACCTCTTACCAACATATTTAAAACAATTTCCAAGTTAGCCTTTATCATCAAATGGAAATTTTATTTATATTTTCAACATGAAATACATTAAAATACAATGTTGGGCTGACATACATGCTTTTCTCCAAGACTGATCAATTCTGTCTTGCATATTCTGATTTTAAATAGATACAAGTCGTATTTTAAACTTTTTCTGTCCTTTGCTGTTCATGATAGTTTACTCATTATTTATAAAGCACCGATTACAGGTTGTACATAGCTAGGGAGTGATGACAAACAACAGAAGACAACGATTACTTGGTTGTGGATTATCAAGTGCTAGGTTACATACATATTTCTTCAAAATTCAAAAGCCAGCTTCCTTGGAGTCATGAACTGCTTCACAATTTCATCTGTGACCTGCTTCCTTCTTTCTTGATGAGCTGCTACCAAGGGCTGCATTGTTTCAATAAGTACCTTCTTCAGCTCCCCCGTGAGCAATTCCCCGCTGGTGTAAGCCTGTCAAGAAAGTGTTGGTTGCTGAACACGGTGCCATTCACAAAAAGACTCAGTAACCAGGATTTCTTTAGAAGACAGATTTGGATGTCTTAAAAATAAGCACACGCCTTAGAAGATTATCTGGTATCACTCTGAAAATGCAACTTGCAGAGTTGCTTGTTGCCTGTTAAAAAGATTAAGGCAGCTGGGAAAGTTCATATGTGATAAGTTATTACAAGGACTGAATAAACTACCTTCACAAGTTTAACTAGGAAATCCTGTAATTACTTGCAGGAAACTGCATATTTTCCTCCCCAGAATCCCAGTTCAAATAAACAGTCACCCTAAGCCTTTTTTTTATTTAATTTTTTTTTTTTGCAATAACAGGTACAAATTCTCATATTTTTCTCTCACTGCATTTGGGTAAGAGACTAGATGTGATTAAAATGTCCTTTTTATAGCAAAGGCACTCAGAATTTATGTTCACACTGTTTTCATATTCACAGTTGATAATCCATTCCATTGCTCAATACTGAAATGCTTTAGCTTAGAAGCACAGGCTAACAGTTACTGGTTGAGCCACAGTTGGGAAACCACAGCTGGGGCAGTTCAGCTATATTTGAAATGACAATAAACATGATAATCTTACCTCAACTCATCATAAAGCCATTTGTAACACCTGTTCAAGGTGTAAATGCTGCTAATGTTCACTCAGCAAGAGTAAAAGACATTAACAAGAACAAATGGAATTGCAATTTCAGTGGTGGGTTTTGGGGTGTGTGTATTATTTTTCTCTTGTCAGTTTGTTATGAAAACGCCAATGTTGCTTTCTCTGAAAGTGTCCTCTGGTGCTACACCTGAAGCAGCTGCACTGATGCTGCTACAGTGGGCAAGTTCATATTTTCTATTCAGCTTCTGAGGCACCACTGCAGCGAGCTGCAAGCTGTGGGCCAGGCTTTGTGCTCTGCAGCGGAGTTAGGCTGACACTTCTGCAGTGGTTGGAGATTAATGAAACAAATCTCTTTAAGTCAAATGTGCTTCAGGTTTCCATAAGGAATTTACAACAGCATGGGAAAGAGGAGCTATCCAACCCTGCTCTTGTGTGGGAAGGAGTAGAGAGCTGGAGAAGAATCTGCAGCTCTTGACTTTCTTGCAGCTGTTCCCAGCAGGAGAAAGCTGATAAACCAATGTGACATGGGTGTTATGTACTGCAGCTCCTGCCTTCCAGAGAACACACACCACCTACTATTGGTGATGAAGGGAAGGGAAATGGCTTGCTACCAGCCCTGGGGACAGAAGTCTGCTAGATAGGCTTAAGGAAAATGCAATGTATATGAAGCAGTTTTTGCCTGGGATCAGTGAATCAGTTTCTCAGAGCTATTAAATTTCTTGCGATGATAAGAAAAAACCAAAACCAGCAAGCTTTAGACAGCTTTTGTAGTTTTGCAGTGTTTGGTGCTTTACAAAGAGGAACCAGCAGAGCGTATTATACAACTAAAACAACACTAATCCCAAGGTGGCCTCATTTGAAAGGTAGGGAAGATATTGTCCTACAGAGTGTTGAAGATTCCTGTGGAAACACTAGGGATTTTTTTTTAAAGAAGACTGGCCTGTGAAAAAGAACACTTCAAAGAAATAAAAACTGAGATACTAATATTGAAGCTTGCAAGGGATGGAGAGCATGACAATAATAGCAAAATTACCTTCCTGGAGAATGTTCACAGGAGGACTGAGTTACAGCTCTGTCGAGGGCTGAGGCTGTTTGTCCTCGCAGCAGGTAATGAATAACCCTGTCTGCAGTTTGGTTACTCACCTGCTTCAGTTGCTCGAGCCTGTCATCATCTTCCAGGAAGAAAGTCAGGTACATAAAAGACACGTCAACGTCACAGTTGCCTCCGTACTTCCTGTGCTCCTCAATGGTGTCCCTGCCTCCCGAGAAGGCGTGCTTGTTAATCTGAAACAACACCAGGAGCTCTTGCTGTAATTCCAACTGCATTTGGGATTACTTTAGTGCAAACAGAGATGTGTCATGATCTTCCAAACTCTTTATTAAGGATTAGCTGAAGAATGAGTGGGATAAGTTAATGCAGAGCCTCAGGACTGAAAAAAGGAGGTCATCAGAACCCGGCAGGGAAAAATGGCTATACACATACTCCTCAGACTGCACAATCAGAACAAAAATTAAGTGAAAATTAAAAATAATCTACCCAAGACTTAGTCAAAAACGTTTGAAGTCCCTTTTGCTGAAGCTGTTGGATAGAATTTGTGTTTACAGGAAATGTACTTCATCTAACAAAAAATAAGATATTTTCTTTATCAAGAAATTAATTTTGAAGGAGATGAAGAAGGCATGGAAAATCCTGCAGGAATCCTAGAGGGAACCTCATCTCTTTCTGGGGAAAAGGAAAGCAAGACAAAGAAAAGTTAAAGATTACTAAAGTCTGTCTAGAATGCTTAAAATCAGAGCAATGCCCAATTGTTCAGTCTAAAAATGGAGTATTTGCTGACATCCTCCCTCTTTTTAAGCATAGTTTCCTACAGGCAGATGAAAGGCACTGTTGAATAGATGTAATTGCTAATCCCATTCCCAATAAATTCAGAAGCCACTGGCCTATTTTAAACATTTAAACATATGTAGAACTCTTGAGGATGCTAATCTTCCTACAAATGTAAAGAAAATAAATTGCTAAGTGGAGGAAAAAAAATATTTCTTAACCATATGCTGAGCTTTCATTTAGCTCTTGCATCTTTTGAGATACCACAATCAACCTGCCAAGAGACACATTTGCATATGAAGTAGGCTTTTTTTTAGTTCTGGTATCTAGGAGCTGTTATATATTTACAATTTATGAACATTCCTACTATCTGTATAGACTGTCTAGTGCTTTTTTGAATCTCTCCAACCACCATGTTACAGATGAAGTCTTGTGGCAACGAACTACAATTAGAAATGATGCACTGGTGAATATTTTAAGGAAATGAACTGCCATGTGCCACATTACATCTATTCTTATATTGTAGGGCAGCCTGAATAGCTGTCTCAGCATCTGTAAAATGAAGTTTTTACATACAATTCTGCACTGACCTCTCTCCTTACTAGATTTTGTAAGCCTGTATAAAATTTTTTCAATACCCTTTATCTCTACAGTTTGTCTTCTTCCTAAACTGAGAGGCTTTAAATACAATATGCCAGGTGAAGGCATTTTTTGTTGAAACACAACATGTTTCTTTTCTTAATCTCAAATTCATTTTTTTACATATTCTGGCATATTTACTCATTGGCTGAGGGTTTCATTGACTGAGGGTTTCAGTGACCTACCATAGTGATGCACTGATTTTTTTCCCCCTGAATTTCTCTGAATCCCTCAATATGTCCACAGACATAAAATCTAAGTAACACTTTATAGGAAAACAAACAAGTAATTGAGCTGTAATTTGCTGATAGGTGGAAAAAGAATAGTTTATTAAAATGCTGCCATTCATCTCATTGGATTATCCAGAAGCTTCTCAGCCTTTCCCAAGATATAGCGATTTTTTATCTTCCATTACCTGTAAGTTTTGAACTTCATTAATTAGCAATGTACCAATAATCTGAAAAATGCTGTAAGAAGTAATTTTTTTGGTCCAGTGTAGCATTATCTTTTCAACCTTCATCCATGACCAGAAGTCACCTTTCCTACTCTATATTTTTTTATTTATTTGCTATAACAATATTTGGTCTTTCACTCAAGCTCTATTTCCATAAAGACTTGTTTCTGATAGGCTTCAGATGCTGAAATAAATCTCAGTTTGTCCTCCATTACTCAGTACTTGACATTATGTTCTGAATTTTTCTTTATGCCTTTTATATTCCAAGTAGCTAGAATTATTTTTTAATTTTTCCAAGTAGTTTAAAGACAGCAGAATTATGACTGATGAACTTGGATCTCTTTGCAGATTAAAAGTTACTTGCCAGGAAAAAAACATGGAAGAATGTTACCAATATTACCATTAACCATGCATTCTCTATTCTGAAATTACACTTTTTTAAACACAGCAACTCGGTAATTGTGCAAATAAACTGGAATTCTTATAATCCAAACACATGAAGAATTCCGATGCTGCAAAACAGTACTGTTTAATCAGTTTCTACAAAAGAGAATGAAGTGTTATGAGGTGGCTGTAGAAGAGTCTGACCATAAGAGAATTAATCCAAGCCTGCCCAACAGAAACAACATAAACATCTTTTCTTCTTGTTTTGACAGTTATTTCATGTCTGGTATCATGCCTATAAATTCTTTCCCACGGACTGATTTTCATGTTCTTTAAATACCACAACACAGGCAAACTTTTGCCAAACTAAATCATCTGACTCCAGATAAGAGCAATCTTCCTTTGAACTTGGAAACAAACCAGGAATATACTCAGATAGAAGAAAATACCCCTTCTAAAACAGAACTGAAATTCAGCATAATGTTTATTTGTGAACTGGAGCGAGCAGATTTATTTGTGAATTAGCAGCTATAGATTCCCAAGCAGCAGGGAAGGTCTGGCCTGTGTTGTAACTAACACTGTGCAACGTTTGGTGCTCCCAACAAGGAGAGGCAGTCAAGAAAAAGCTGTTTATTATGTTTACATCATGGCCTGTCAGATTTCAAAACTATGGCAACATAATATTTATTTTAAGAGCATGAGCCTCCACAGCTCTTATTCCTACACCACGGCTCTGCAGGTATCAGAAAAACAAACATGTTTTGTACATTATCCCAGCTAATATTTGTACTGTCAGACTAGCTGGTAAGGCAAAAGATCATATTTTATGGTCTAGCTAAATTTGCGTAACTCAGTCAATTCCTGAAGAAGCCTTGCCATGAAATGTAAGGAAAAAAGATTCATATATGTTCAAGGAAAACACTAAAAATTGTCATTGTAACCAGAAGGGCCACTGAAGGTGGGCAGCTGGGGGGGATATCAAAGTAGTGTCAGGTAGGAGCTGTGGGCCAACCTCTGCAGCACTTTCTAGTGAAGCTGGAGATTATTTCTACTTATATGGTACCTATAGACATGGTTTAGTGGTGGACTTGACAGGGATAGGTTTATGGTTGAACTCCATGATCTTAAGGGTTCTTTCTGATCTAAATGACTCTATGATTCTATGAACACCACTCCTTTTCATTATAAAGCTTTGTGCTATCAGGCTTTGCAGGTCCTTACCTTTGTCTTGATTTGTTTGGGTGTATCAGTGAGGAAGATGGAGGAGTTTGGGTCACTAGCACTCATTTTGGTCTGTGCTCCTTGTAGGGCTGGGAAGAAGACTGAGTGGAGTAAGGCTGGTTTAGGCTGTCCAATTCTCGGTGCTACATCGCGGGTCATTCTAAAATAAGGGTCCTAAAACAACCATCAATAAAAGCACAGAATAAAGTTGAAAAATGTGATTTGAAAGCTGATTGGTGCTGACTCATTCATGCCTTAAGAAGTGATATCAAAAAACCAAAAACTGAAAAAAACAAACCATAAAATGTTCCAGAACCTACTTCCAATCCAGTTCATTCAGAGGAGCAGCAAACAAAATCCCCCTTTTTCTTTTCCATAGTGCTGTACACTCTGATTTCCTTAAGTAATAGGCATATTTACAAAATTTTACATGAATTCAAATAGTTGCTAAAACTATGCTTAATATGCCTGGAGATGCATGCAGCCTACGATGAAAGCTTTCTCCCAAAGCATTTTAAGAACAAACAGAGAATCTGAACTAAATCAGTGATCAAGCTGGCAGTGCTGTGCTGATGATGTGACTTAAACCAAAGTGCAATAATATTACTTCATAATATTCTGGCTGATGAATATGATTACATCATCTTCCAGTGTCTGTCCCTGTGACTAAAACAGCCAAAGATTCAGACAGTGCAGGATGTGATTCCTAGAAACACTACTTATTTAAAAAAAACCCCTATTACTCTCATTTGTATCTGATGTTCTTCCAGTTCTCTCTATAAATCTGAATTGTTAAGGTTCTGTAGCCTTTCAGGCAAACTATTTCAATGCTTCTTTATTCTTACTGAGAGAGGGTTTTTCTCCATGGTTCAACAGAAATCTCTTGTGCTGCAAGTTGAGCTCATTTCATCGTGTCCAAGTTACCATGGAGATGGCCAAAAGTTTCTTCCTACCCCCATGTCAGTGTGCTTTTGCATAGATGTTGCCGTCTTTGCTTTCCTAGATGTCAGCTCAGTGTGAACTGAGTTGAGATCAAGAGAGATCCAAGACTGGATGAATACATGATTGTTGGCTTAAGCCTTCATCTCTTCATCTTTTAGGCCTTTCAGTTTCTACCCCAGAAAGGTGCTTGCAGGAATGCTTTACAGATGCTTCGAGACACCACCATGAAGCTTGAATGGCACAACACAAAACCAAATTAAGCAATGTGATTTTCTTACCTGGTCAATAGCACATGGGATAAGACACTGAATATTCTCCTTGCCATTGAAGATCTGTGGAAATGATGAACTGAAGGATGGAGCAGCTTGGATAGCAGGAAAGCTGATTTTACCTAAAAAACATGTTTGGAAAAGCTAAGCAATCAACAGAAGCAGTGATTAAATAGAGAGAATTTTTTGCAGTATGCAAAATGCACAAGTGTATCATCCAGATACTTAGTTGAAGACCAAACTCTATCTGTATTAAGTATTGTTGCCTTATCTGAGGAAACTTTTTCATCTTTACCTTCTGCAATTTCAACAAACCTTCAACTGACATAGAAACTAATGACAAAAGGCAAGCTGTGACCACACTGACTTCAGAAAAAGTTCATCACTGTATACTTTCTTGATCATTGAACTATCTAACCTTTCCAGAAACAGAATTGACTAAGCTTCTCATTTTTTTTGCTTTGTGAGAGAATAGCTACAGTCATCACATTTCCTCTAAATCTCAGAATCACTGCTATATGCACGCTGTACTCATGAAGCATCTCAGATGTGCCCAGTTTTCTTTTTTTATACAAGGCTTAATCACAGCATGGCCAACCTGCTTCCCTGATCAAAATCCTATCAGAACAGAGAGCAAATAGCAGACTTTTCCAAATATGCCATGAAGTCATCACCACAATACCATCTTTTATTAGAGCACTGCTAAAACAAGTAGAAATCTGTTTCTTGGTTACAGTGAAGGATGAAAAGCTGTCAATGGCCCAATCACTGGATGAAGAATGATGATAGTGCTCAGAAACATCCAGGATTTAATGCCATTTTACACAGAATCTTTTTTTTTAGCCATGTGACAGAAACCTGCAATTGCAGTGAAGTAAATGGGAGACATGTGTTACCCAGCACTTTGATAATTAGGCTATTCAGCACTCAACTTTTTTCATATATGTAAATGTGTATGTGTATTAATGCAACTTTTTCTGAAACGTTTCTTTATAAATTTGGCATAGAAATTTCTAGGAGGTAAAAATGTCCATAGCTCCAATCACTGTAACAAAAGAATAAAAAAGAAAAAAAAAAAGAGAAAGTAGTTCTGTTTTGAACCCTTCAACATTTGTGTTTTGTACTTTGCTCTTACTAAAGTCAAAAAGGTAGATGTCATGCTAGAAATTTCATTGTAAAGTGTTTTCTATTCTGAAGGAACAACAAGAACAACAGAATCAGAATCAGCCCAGAAACTGATCTTCCTGCTTTTTCTGTCTATTTCATGAGTGGCAGACACTAATCTCCTTAAACTATTACTTAAAATAGCTCAATTGAAAGTGAAAGCAAGCACTGTTTCTTGTAACTGATATTATTTCCTACCAATGCAATCACTGTCTGTAAAGCCAAAGATTCCTTTCACTTGATTAAATGTGACATGCTTCTGAACTTTGACAATGTTTCTGTAGAATCCGGCACTTGTCCTGTGAGAAAAAAAAATGTGGAAAAATGAGAAGAGGAGAGTGTATGTACAAACTACCACTGCAAAAGCTGAGAACATAAAAAAGCCTGCAGGATTAAATCTCAGTTTTAGACTTTTTGTGGCCCATTGAGATGATAATTAGAGAATAATTTACAAACAGGAATTTTATGCCTTCAAAGTTTTATTTATTCTTCCCCCTCCCCAACAATTACTACAAACATTTTTTTTTCACAAGTAACTGTCTAAACCCAGAAATATTTTGATTTGGAAATGGTGCCAAGATGCCTTATGGAGCCTGAAGTTTACTTATGCTTCTCTGTGAACTCTGACAACTTAAACAGATCATGTCTTCTGTGTTGCTTGGTATCCCCCATGTGTATCCCATGCAGGATAAACTCTTTCCCTCTGAGATGTCAGTTTCAATAGCAATTTCTTTTTCTTAAATCTTCTTTAAACTTCACTCAATAAGCTTTCATGCTGTATTATTAAAATAATTGATCACAACAAGTTGCTGCAATGCCTTCTGTTAATGCAGATAAAGTGTAAACACATCTGAGAGATTTTGATACCATCTTAAGCAAATCGGTCTGGAAGTTTCTTGGTGGTTTAGGTATTTTTACACTTTAGCTGGTTTAACATTTTTCATAATTTACACACTGCACATACAAGTATTTATTCGTATGTTATACAGGAGAATGACAATAGTATATAAAAAATGTTAGCAGAAAAAACAGTATGTTTCTATTTTAAGTGTTACAAAGTGTTATTTTTTCTATTTCAAGTGTTACAAAACTTGTCCTGAAGCTTTCAAATTTAGATACACTTATTAAAACGTTGCTGACTCTCAAAGAGAGAAAATACAGACACTTTTTTCACTACAATGCTCTAAAGAAATTTATACTTACCCTAAATAGTCTAAATCCGAAAATATAAAGGTTTTATTGACGTCAAAACCACATGCAATAATGTCTTTTGCATTTTCTCTAGCATATTCATAAGCCTTCTCAATTGTCATGTCCTTCCAAAGGTATTTTTCATCATCCGTTAACTGTATTACCAAGGGAACATCAAACACTTCTTGCAGCCACCTAATAGAAGCAGATATATTTTATCCCAAGTAAGTTAAAATGAAGATGTAAGTCACACAGCTGAAATATTTTTATATATTTAAATCAAAGATATATAAAGAGGTCTGCTCTTTTCTTTGTATGCATATGCAGTTATGTTTATGTGAATAAATAGAATATTTTATACAGATTATAATGACAATTTACCTGGAAAAAAGACTCACACTTACTGTTTACTGTACACATGACAGTGCTCACCAGTTGCAGAGGAACCAGAATTCCAAGAGGTTTTAGTTTTCTGAGCCAAATGTGTCTGTATCCTGCTGCTGCAGGCACCACCTTACAGAGTAATGTTACTGAGTCTTGTAACGAACTGGTTTTTAGGAACAACAAAAATTCTAAGGAGTGCCACGTGGCTAAGGGAGTAAGGAAGAGGGCTTTATGGTGATGCAGGGATTGTGATCATTTGAATGAAAGATAAGACTGAATTAAGTTCATTAATATTCACCTCACATAATCAGAACTCCTTGCAATGTATCATTTTGACAGTTTCACAAGCCATGTGCAATGTTTGCTTTGAAAAATTTTTTTTCAAAACTTCCTTTGATTAACACAAATGGTAGAAATAGCTTACTTTGTGAACAGAAATGGGATAAGATGACCAACGTGCATTGCCTGAGAGGATGGCCCTCTGCCTGTATAAAGGTAAAAGGGCTTCTTATTTTCATAAGCATCAAGTACTTGGTCCATATCTCTAGAGAAAAAACAGAGAAAACATGATACAACTCCTCAGTAAGAAATACCCACAGCAAAAAGCCTTTATTCAAAATTGGAGTGATTTTAAATCCAAAAGTATTTATAAATACAGTATGTTAAGTGTCCTAGAAATAAAAAGTTCTTGTTTACTCATTTTTTAATTTAAGAAAAGCATTGTCTCCTGTGGTCTCCATGAGGAAAAAAACCTCAAAGAAAAATGAAACCAAAAATTAAAATTTAATGTTGAAATTGTGCAACTTTTAAAATCACCTCATTGGACAATCATCTCTAAGGCCTAGTACAACAGCCAGGGATCACTTCTCAAATAGGTTCAACCAACCAGCTTAGCTGACCTCTCGTGGATGTTATGCCCTCTCAGTCACGCTCAGGTCCTTCTGTGAAACCTGATGGTGCCACAGCCCCAAAACTCCTGTGTGCTAACAATTAAACAGTGAAGGTCACTGGCAGGCTCGTGCTTAAGATTATTCCCTGAGCCTTTTCTATACCATAAACAGATGCACAGGCCACAGGAGCCCTGCTGAAATCACCAGTGGCACCTGGAGTTCTCTGCCAGGTCACTGCCTCTGGCTGCTGATGCAGAGTCACAGTGAACCTGCACTCTGTGCACATTTCTTCAGTTTGGGATTATTGAGGACATATCAGAAACCCACGCAATCAAGAGTTTCAAGTGTTGCCAGGGGAAATCTGCAGTAGTTGCTGATTTCAAATGGCACAGTTGGTTTGCCTTGGTATAAAAACACATGGTTTTTGCTAGTTACAGGCTTCTCCCAGTAATTCTCACAGGAAGTCTGCCCAGTAGGATCTTTCGAATTTTAATAAAAGAAAATCTCACCTGTGGGAAAAAAAGATTCCTCTACGTAGAAAGTGGTGAGGTTTTTGCCCAGTAGCTCTTTCTATTCGATTAATCAGATCTGTGTCAATTTTACTGCTGCCAAACCGAACTATAATCATAAAACATTAAAGAAAAAAAATTAAAATAAGCACAGAATAGCTACAACCAGATCTTGGAATACCAAGAACACACCAATGCAGGCTAGATTAAGAAAGACATTTTCAAGTCAAAATGGCTAGATTTTCCTGATTCTTGACTGAAGTTCCAGCAGTCACCTGCAGTATTAACTCTGTGCTAGGAGGCTCAGCTCATTCACGACATGCAATATTTCTCCATCCACGAATTACTATAATTGCAGTCTCCTTGCAGCAGAAGCATCAATATTCCAAGCAAAAAAACATGCTAAAGTAACACATTCAGATCATCAACTTGGCCTCTCTAAGCCATAAGATAAAAATGCCTATGAGGCTCTGAATGTTTCTGTCTTGATGTCTAAATTTTCTGCTGTCAGACAACACTGTCTTTTGCTTTCACTCAGACAACATCACCAACCCCAATTACTCTTCTGCAAACTTAATTCTTCTTTAATATGTATATGATTACAGACACTGCTCCCCTCAAGAGGCTTGAAAAGGAAATGCATAATGCTTTTCATGGCAATCAGTAAGACTTACAACTTGGTGGTTTAGGAAAGGGTAAAACAGCAGTCTTTTTCCTATTCCAAATAATTCTTGGATCCTAATAATCAGGTCAATGCTCTATGATTTGGACTTGTTCAAAAAAATCTATACAAGAGTCTATTGTTTGCTACTATTCTGTTCTATTCAACATTAGAATTATTCAACATTCCACTAATAAAATGCAAAATGCATCACAAAATGGCAAATTATAATCTGGATAAATGCTGAAAGGAGACCAAATGAGCATGAAAATGATTCAGCACATCAACAGCAACTGGTAAGAGGCTAATCTGACAGAAAAAGGAAACATGAAAATGCCCCAATTAACTGGGACTAGCTACCCTAGAAATATTCGTGTACTGTCATAGAAAGTGGTTAGAAAAACTCTGGTGCATAGAACGCTTCACTGGAAATGCCTAAATGTCTTTATTAAACATTCAGAAACTGCACAATTCCCTTTTCTTTGCCCATCTTCACCTTTTCTGTTAAAAAAAAATGGATAATTTTTCCCTACCTATTTTCTCCTATTTGAATGTTCAGAACATCTTAGGCTCTCTGCTCACAAAGAACCTGCCTTTCTCAACATCTTCTGACAAAGTCTCCACTCCTAAACAAGCTTTAAAAAAAATTCCTAGTGTGCTTTTCATCTCTGGTGTTCTAGCTTTTACCAAAAGACAGCTTTCAACTCACTGTGCATAAGGAGTCCTGAGAACTGCCATTTTCAAAAGCATATTTGCATTTGCTGAAAATTCATTGTGTACTTTTCCTCTTTGTCATTGCCCTGTTATATCTATGTGGAGAAATGTATACCCTAATATTTGTTATATGGATAACTTTGATGACCAGGCCAGTCTCGATGATCTCGGAACAGTCATGACAACTGGGAGAGGCTCCTGGAGGCTGGAAGAAAGCAAAGCCAATCCTACCTTCAAGAAGGCTTAGAAGAAGGAATTGTGGAACTACAGGTCAGTCAGCCTCACCTCAACCTGTGCTGAAGCAAATAATCCTGGAAATTATCCCCAAACATTAAAGACATGAAGGTGAGTGGTAGTAGTCAGCAAGGATTTATGAATGGAAAATCATGTCAGACCAATTTAATAATCCTTCTATGATGCTATGACTAGACCTGAGGTGAGAACAGTGAATGTTGTTTACCTCAGCTTTAGTATGGCTTTTGACACTGCCTTCCATCTTATTCTCACAGGTAATTGATGAAGTCTGGACTAGGTAAGTGGACAGCAAGGTGAACTGAGAACTGGATGAACTGCCAAGCTCAAAAGGTTGTGAGCAGCAGCACAAAGTCCAGCTGGAGCCCAGAGCCCAGTCTCAGCAAGTGCGCAGGTGAAATAATCCTGGGAGGGGTGGCTGATACAACAGACAGCTGTGGTGCTATCGAGAGGGACCTCAGCAGGCTGGAGAAATGGGCTGACATGAATCTCATGAAGTTCAACAAAACGGAATGCAAAGTCCTGAATTTGGGGAGGAATAACTGTACACTGGTACAGCAGGGGGCCAACTGGCTGGGAAGCAGAAGGACCTCGGGGTCCCAAGGTCCTGACAGACAAGGAATTGAATATAGCCTGTAATGCACTTCTGTGGGTTGGATGGCCAAAGGCCTTATGAGCTGTATCAGGAACATTGCTGCCTGAATGTCAAGGTAGGTGATGCTTTCCCTGTATTAAGCACTGAGAGACACTTCTGGAGCACTGGTTCTGGGCTCTGGCATAAGAAGGACATGGATATAATAAAGTGAAGCCAGCAAAGAGCCACAAAGATGAAGGACTCAGAGCACCTATCATACAAGGAGAGTTTCAGAGAGCTAGGATTGCTGAGCTTGGGGAAGAAAATGCTTAGGAAGGATCTTATCAATGTGTATAAACATGTGATATGGGGAAGTGGAGAGGAAATAAAAAAGACAGCACCAGACTTTTCTCAGTGATGCCCAGTGAAAGGACAAGAGGCAAAGGGTACGAAGAAAGAGGAAATTTCATTTAAGTATACAAAACCCGTTCATACTGTGCACATGGTCAAATACTGGAACATGTTGCCCAGCGAGGTCAGGGGATCTCCATCCTTGGAGATTAAAAAATCCTATTGGACAAGGTCCTGAGCAACCTGCTCTAGACGACTCTGCTTCAGGAAGAGGGGCTGCCTAGATGATCTGCAAAACTGCCCATCAACTTCAACCATTTGGTATCACTTGCAATATTCAGCTTACTGAATTATCAGCATGGTTAGCATACAAAGCTCTTTCTTACTCAGTTCACTGGTCTTTGCTCATGCTCAAACAAACAAATTTCTAGGGATGTTCATGTCTAGTACTCAGCTAACAGAATCCTTCTTCCCAGATCATCTTCAGGCTGTTGTGCTACCATACACTTAAGTGCATATCTAGGACAACCATTTGAGAAGAAGATCTCTTTCCATTAAAACAGTGATTTCATTTCTTCTGTGTTTGATTAAACACAAGCACAGTGGCAACTTTCTGAGGTACTACTAGTAAATAAACAGATTATAGGTGGCACAAAAATTTTCCTTAAGGCAGGAGCTGTCAAATGTACCAAGTTCATGGACAATACTTTTTATTGTTATTTTTAAAATGAGGACGAAAAGAAGGAAGCTTATCAATAACAACCAGCAACTGCTTCACATCCTGAAGTGGCTAGGCTAGCATTCTTTTCTGAAGAATTTCAAACACAGCACTTAGAACAAGCAAAATGACTCATTTATCAAATTCACCAATCTGAGAGTAGTGTAAAGAAGAAAAAACTGTTTAGGCTAGCCCACCATGCTAAGGAAGGTCAAAGGTCTTACATACAGTTACCAGAAAAAAGGGCATGAACTGATTTACAGGAAGTAGATTTTAGGAAGATCCTGAGATTGTGCCAATACAATTGTGCAATTCTTCTTCTTCTAAAATGCTTAGAACCCCTCCTTCCAAAAAAAAACCTGAATCACTTCTCTGTAACGCCTATGCAAGTAACAAGATTATGAGACATCTTATCCACTTCTAGATTCTAATAAATATATCTTCTCCTTCTCTCACACTGACCTGTATTTTTCTTTGCACACTTCTCCAACTTTTTCTTTCTCCTATTACTTCCTGCAGACTAAGCCGATGTGTGCATACCTTGGACATGATCTCACAATAACATCACAAAGAGTTAAAATAATGCTGACACAAGCAACTGTCCCGAAAGCAAATATATGATTACTGCCACATAACGATGTATGCTCTATTGTGAGGAAAAACTACTAAGCAGACCTCAGCAATGTACAACTGAGGTACTAAACATGAATTGAAAATTGACAATAATGAAAAAAAAGGAAAAATAGAGAAATTCATGAATAGTTCTCTCACTTGTTTCCATGCTAGACTCAAACAAGTCATTAAAATAGCAAACTATAAAACCAATAGTGAAATTAGCTAGACCTCTGTTTCTTAAATTACAAAATTTTGCAAGTTTTGTAACAACCCTGTCTAAAACATTTTCCATTACACTGCATGTTTTTGAATGAGCTGCAACTCCTTCATTTTAGCCAGCATTTGGCTGCCTGTAAGCGTGTCTTCTGAAGAAGTCATTAGACTTAATAGATTTCTCCATTAATTTTGGATCATTCCTGCCCTCTCTAATTTATAAGAGATGTGAGGGGAGGGTAGGAAGAATCCTTCAGCCTGGCCAGAATGCTCTTCTGCATCCCAGCCACTGAAGATGCAGATACTCACAGTGTCTTCATCAGCATAACTTCTAGGAACAGTTCTCACACCAGAAAACAAACTGCAAGTAAAACGTGGATTTTGAACTTAGAAGCTCTTTGCAAAGTATTTACATCTTTCATAGGAAAACTCCACCCGGGACATTTTCATCTCTTACAGCAAATTCTTTAGACCCGGAAATGCTAAGATTAGACATAAATTAAATGTTACCTATGATGTTTTGATCTGGATTTGTTATGATGCCTTGCTGTTTCTGTAGTCATTAGGATCACTTTACATAAATTCCTTAGTAGCAGTGAAGGAAGAGTTATACCTATGAGCTTGTCATAATCCACGCCTTTAGCATTTGACGTCTGCACATTCCAGGGATCCACCAAATCCTCATCCTCTTCTTTAGTTGTACCATTGTTTATTAATACCAGATCTTTTGGAGGCAAGCCTGCCTGATAATCTTGTCCTGTTGTTGTTTTATATGACAGTTTTAATGATAAGAGCATCCTCACTGCTGCATCAATTTCATCCTGAATAAAGGAAAAAACCCAAACAACTGTTTGACTTAACATACTTAAAATAGACAATTACATTAATGTCCTAACCTTTCAAAATCCCACATCCATGCTTTGACCTGAATTGCATCATTCATAAACTCTAAACTCTGTTTGATTTAAATGTTTTCAGCATCAATGTCAAATGCAGAAGAAAAGCAAATACTTAATCATCAGAATATAAATCGTCACCGTTGCCAAGACATATAAAGCACCTCTGTCTTGCTTTTCAATTTCTGCCTAGGAAAAAGATGCTGACTTGCTTTTCAGATGTATAACAAGCTCAGTACTTTTACCATAAATTTCTAGGGTATATAAATAAAATATAAATTATTATCTAATTTACTTTACAGTGCTTTTAGTGGCTCACCTTAAAATAATTTATTCATTACAATTCATTGACAGACTTGAAGACAAACTAGAACAAAAAGTTATGGTTATGACCTCTCTAATATAAAGTTATTGTAAAATGTCATGCAAGCAATAAAAAGAACAACACTTTATTTGACTCCCAGTTTTCAAGGCTTATTCCCACAGGCAATACATTAAGAGAACCCATATTAAAACTGAGCTCTCCTTGCCAACATAGTGATAACAGAATAGGGAAACTGAAGGAAATGGCAAATTACTGAATTATTTAAGGGACATTAAGCATGGACTGTCAGTACAGTTACAGGAAGACATATTTGCTAATGTCTACAATAATGCCTGGAGAAAAGGATTCTTATGAAGCATCTAAAGCCAGGGAAGAATGCATGTGACATAAATTTACTTGAGAAATAAGTGCCTTGGATTCTGTCAGATGGCATGGCAACTGGATAAAGCAGACTTCTAAGCCTATGACTCTGTTCTTACTTCAAGAGTAAAAACTTTGGTCTTGCTAGTGACTGCCTTGCTCCAGGTATGCCACAGTTCACAAAATGGACATATATAGTTTTTAACAAGAGTTTTTCTCATCACAATGCAAAATAGATCTTAGAACAATAAAATTATTCAGCACTCAAAGACATAGGTAACTGAAAAAGAATGGGTTTAAAACATGAAATGCAAATACCTTTGGTGCTTTTCCTGCTTTCAGTGCTCTGACTTTATCTCCTTGTTCAGTCACTCTTTCAAACAGCTGAAGTGGACTCAGAGACTTCAAATCACAGTTCGGGCTGTCGGCCATTTTGCCAGACTGCACAAAGATCTGTTTAGGTACAACTCAGCTGAATTTATCCTCTTCCTACTCTTTGGCTTGGAGATTCAAAACACCAGCAACAAAGAGAACTGCAGGGCAAAAAGTAGTATGTTTTACTCTTTTGTGTAAGTCTTCAAGATTAGGTGAACAGAATAAGAAAATAAAAACTATACTGACCCCTACCACATTCTATTAATATCAAATTGATAAATGTGGAGACATTACACAGTGAACTTCAGTCTCACACAAAAATGGACAGAGACTGACAAGAGTACCAAGTAAATTTAGAGATCACTTTTCATGTTGTCTATGTATTTAACATTAGAACACCTTTTCAAAGTCAAACTCCTGGCAAAAGAAAAATAATTAAATACATGTACAATTCAGAGCATCTCAGAACAACTGGTAGAGGCTATCTGATTCCTCATTAGTTAATGTTCCTGCACTGATATCCTGTCAAATTCTGGATGATGAGACTTTTGTAACTACGACACGGAATTTTGTCTTAGTATATGTAATAGAGTACTTCAGCCCAAAGAAAGATACACAAGCGGAAAGCTTAGTCATCTTTTTTATGGCTTTCCTCCAAAGGTTACAAAACACACTGATGACTGGTGAGAAATGCTGCTTTCTAAAGAATCCTTGGGTCAGCAATAGGCTGTAAATTTGCCTGTGTTTCTCAGAATTATGCAGGAAAAATAACAGATGTCTTAAGATGGAGATGGCTGAGACTAAGAACATAGCACGCTGCCTAAGCATGCTCTGTCATGCCATGCCCATGTCCACCAAGTGGGAAGCTCTGTGCCTATGTAAAGAACTACTGACTTGCAAAGGATTGTATCTCTCTGGAGAGACCCCCTAGCAAATTACTGATCCACTGCTGTGCATGGAGCACAAATCGATTGAGTTTTAGTAAAAATACACGTTCATTTGGCTCCCTTTTCCCAGAATTCAAACAAACAACCTCCAGAAGCATGTAATAGTTGCATTAGCTGTTCAGCAGTATTTCAAAGCCTTCCTTCTACAACACAATCTGTCTAATCATAACCTTGCTTATATGTACATAGTGTTTATTTAAAGTGCCACTGTAAAAAGCTTTCACCTGTCTAGCAAACTTTGAAAGTGGATTTGGTAACTTGGTGGTTACCAAAACATACCTATCACTAAGGCTTCGTTTGCCAGTCAGCTGCAATATTCCCATATTTCAACTTCAGTTGAATGCCCTGAGAAAAATGAGAAGTGCATATATCCGCTTGCTAATGTAGTTTGTTCACTCTATCAACTCTGATACCATACTTAGAGTACATAATAATACTTAAGTTTTTAATCTAATTTTGATCCCTTAAAACCTGACTTTTTGCGGTTTGACAGTGTGATTAAAAAAAAGTAATTTGAAGCAGATCAAACAATTTTTTGATGCATTCCTACAATTTAATTACTTTTAAAATTGGGATATTACTGTCTTCCTCTTTTTCATGGGCACAGAATATTTTAAGTGTTAAAGAAATAAATGCATATTAGAAAATGTTTATGAAGATTAACACACACCCTTTCTGCAGGAACATGCCATTTATATTTACTGGCTTCAAATTTAACAAAATAATAAAGATACAAATAAGAATTTTCTTTGGTGTAGAACAAATAGTGACTTGGTGTTTTAACTTAATTCCTGACAGTACATTCTTGCTGACGAGTTGCCTCCGTTCAGAAAGGCTGAAATGACAGCTGACACTGGGCACATATACTCAAAAGCAGCAAACCAGACAGACTCTTTAAAAAGTTTGGAATACTACGGATTTAAGCTGAAAAAAGAATCTTAAATGAAGGTGCATTTTCATTAAGAAGTAGCAAAAGTAATCTAGGCAGTGCAACAACACATGAGGATATTATGACTATAAAATGAAAACATATGGACTGCTACCTAAAGGTTATCTCTATTTGCCTCAGTACTGCACCTATTTGCTAGTGGAATTCAAGCCAGGAGTTCAGCAATGTGGAACACATGTCTTGACCTTTTGAAATTCATTAATGCAATTGTGAACCGTTTAAAAGAAATGTCTGGATATTCTGCTTTTTATCAGGATTTTTTTTCTTGCTTTCTTGTTGATATTATAAAAACTAACAGTCCCAGACAGATTACATACCACAGGCCAACAGATCTGAAGGAAAAGAAATGATGCACGGGAATTGGAGAATCGACTATTAGGATATTTAGGACCAGAGTCTAGAATGTCCCAGTGTGAACTTGAAAGCCAAGATGTGTGTGCTTTTTCTACCTATGAAATGCAGGTAACTTATAATGGGTACTGCTCCTGTGTCCATTTCAAAATATTAAATTGCTATGAGACAAAGCTCAAAAATAATCCTTGGCAAAGGTATCAGAAAACTACACCGTCTTCGTCCCTTTCCAACTGGGTGACCATCACAGATTTACAATCATTTTCACTGTCTGCAGTCTGACTTGGTAAGTTAGAGACCTGAGAATTTAAAAACAGAGTTCCACATTAAGTTAAGAATTAACATTGCATGAAACTACATTATGACTGCCAGACAAACATTGCATGAAACTACATTATGACTGCCAGAGACAGCAATAATACAACAGTCCAGAAAAAGCTTTCACGAGCAAATGAAAGAATGTGAGACTAAGTCTAAAAGCACTTACATTCCTGAAAACTGGTTTTTCTCCTGTAAAAAAACACCAAAACAAAAAAATTAAATTAAAGTAGGTAGCATCCACACATGTCACGTGAAACAGGCCTTGAGAGGCACTCCAACATAGGCTGCACTTTATAGTACACCTACTTTCCCAGTCATGGCAAACATCAATTTATGCACGAAATTACAATAAAAGAGTGCAAGAGGATTCCCCCAGATGACAGATAACATGACCATTCAAAGACTGAGGATTCACCAGAAGAAAGCCCGATATAAATCTTTACTACACTGCGCCTGTATAAGAGCAAAGCTCCTGTGCAGGAACGGTTGTACACAAAATTAATACGCCAATGTTCCCTAACCCTGGCGTCCTGCAGCATTCCCTGCCACACCCTGCCCGGGCAGAGCAAAGCCACACGCCAGCTCTGTCCTTCCTGCGGTGGGATGCATTTTCCAGTGACCTGGACACGCCGCCCTGCTCTTCCCAGAGAAAAGGGCATTTTCACCTGACTCTCTGGCGAGTTACCCCCACAAGGAATAGAGGAAAAGCCCTCAAATGCATCGACGCATCTCAAGGGGAGGGAGAAAACGTGCCCGGCAGAGACCCCCCACACCCGACGCCTCGCACCGGTCACAAGGGCGGCAGTGACGGCCCAACCAGCCCCTCTCCCACCCGCCGGGGTCTCTCTCCCAGGGTCTCCCCGTCCCCGTGCCCATCCCGTCCCGTCCCGGCCCATCCCGCCGCTCCTCACCCACCGCACCTCTGTCACCACCATTGCATCACCCTCAGCCGGCACGGGCGGCGCGGCTCCCGGCTGGGAAACACAACTCTCCGGAACCATTGCCTCACACAGTCCTCCCTCCTGTTCCAGTCACCAGCCCAACGAAGCGCTCTCCAAATCGCTCGCAGCGGCGGGAGAGGAGCTTCTGAGCACTAAGGGACCCCCGGCCTGATCTCTGCCCTTCTCAAGACCCGATCCCAGCGCGGGGGCTACGAGACGCGGAACTGGTTGAGTGGGTGCCTTGTTTTCACCCGGCTAGTTTTTAGAAGCGGCGCAGCGGCTGCCAGCAGGTGAGTTCCGGGCGCGCTGCCGGGAGCGCAGGTACCGCGGGGCAAGCGGGAGCGGGAACGGTGCCGGGTGCGGCTGTGGCTCTCCCGGCACCACAGGTGGTCTCGGCGCCGGAGGCTGTGGGGAGAGGCAACGGCTCTCTGGGAGAGGGGAAGGAGCCGGCCTCAGTTGCCGGCGCC
This sequence comes from Gymnorhina tibicen, assembly GCA_013399875.1. Lineage (NCBI taxonomy): Eukaryota > Metazoa > Chordata > Aves > Passeriformes > Artamidae > Gymnorhina > Gymnorhina tibicen. Next base: position 790,950 of record VXAZ01003161.1, read on the forward strand.
CTCCCGGGAGCCGCTTCCTAGGGTGAGGCTACTCCGGAGGGACTGGAAAGGGCCGGGTGTTCGCAGAATTGTTAGGGCTGGAAGGGACCTCTAGAGATTACCCACTCCAACCCTCTGCCAAGGCAGGGTCACCTACAGGGTCACCTAGAGCAGATTACGCAGTAACGCATCAGGGTGGGTTCTGAATGTCTCCAGAGAGGGAGACTCCACGACCTCCCTGAACAGCCTTGTTCCAGTGCTCTGCCACTCTCCATGGAAAGAAGTGCTTCCTCGCGTTGAGGTGGAACTTCTTGTGTTTTAATTTATGGCCATTGCTCCTCGTCCTGCCGCTGGGCACCTCTGAAAAGAACCTGTCACCAACCTCTTAACACCCACCTTTGATATATTTGTATGAATTGATGAGATCCCCTCAGTCTTCTCCAGACTACACAAGTCTCTCACAGTCTCTCATAAGAGAGGTGCTCCAGACCCCTCATCATCTTTGTGGCCTCCACTGGACCCTCTCCAGTAGCTCGTTCTTCCCCCCTCGGGGCTGTGGGGCATTAGGAGCGAGGAAGCGCCCCGGGGAGGCGGGAGAGTGGCGCGGGGCCCCGCCGAGAGCGACCCGCGGTGCCCTGCTTCCTTATCCCACCTCTGCTGGCATCCACGGGCACTCTGCACGTCAGGCTGAACGCTCTTCTTCAAAGCCTTCAGATAAATCCGTCTTGTGGAAGCTGAGGAAACCCAAAATTCTCTAAACTTCTCTTATGTTCAATACATTACACATCACATTGTTAATAAACTCACAGTCTAGTTACAGGATGCTTCCAATCAAGTACATTGTGGTTCCCCCTCGGCCCCCCATTTTTCTTTAGTTAGAGCAGTGTCTCTGGGTGGTGTTTCTTTAAAACAAAACTTGATAGGAAGTCTTTAGATGAAAGAGATGCTTTGTTTTTACAAAAATACTGACGTTTGAGGGCAGTGTGTGTGGTGGGATGGATTTATGCTGACCAAATGTAATGGGACAGTTTCTTTCCAGTATATCATGGGAAACGTTTTTAACCTGGTGTTTGCAAGGCACTATCTTGCACTTCTGAATCTCAGCTTGGGGGTTTTTTTTTGTGTTAAAACAAACTAAAGTAACTTTGTAAGTCTAACCCAATCCACTTGTGATGCTAGTTTATAGCTTTTAGCCAGAGGTCAGCTTCTTACTGTATTTGTTCTTTGGACATGATGCATTTGGCTGGGAAATGTGTTCAGCACTGCAATACGAACAGTAACCACTTGGTACAATTACTGAAGTGAAGCCCTTCAAAGCACCTATTTATTTGATATTTCAATTTACTGCTAGGACGTTCAATTTACTGTTTTTGAATTGATTTGTTAGTTAAGCTTTCCTGAAACACTGCTTTCTTTTTTTCTTGATGCTGTTAAAATGAAATATTTTTGTAATAATGGAATATTTTTGTAATTATTTTGTATTTTTATTTTTGTAATAAATGAAGCCGTATTATTAAAAAAAGATTTTTTTCTTGCTCTTCTTTGCTGTCACTTACAGCTATTTTAAACTTCAGATAATGACAAAATGTCCTCTAGAGGGAGATCTTGTTGCTTTTATGTGCTAAAATGTTGGTCACCTTGTCCCAGTTAAACGTCTTGATCACTTATCTCGGAAAGGATCTGTGATGATGAATGTGTGTATCTTAATAAGTACCTGTCTTCTGGATCTGTGCTTGGAAATTTGATAACAGAATAGAGTCATGTAACACTTCTGTGGCTTAAGGGAAACATAGTTGTTTTAATTCAAATAGATCCAATTCTGAAGTTAAATGAATAATCTTTACAGGTTCCAGAGTCCTACTCCTGCAGGAGTATTTGTAGGACCTACATTTGTGTTGTCCCTACCTTTGTGGTGTCATTCTGCAAATGGTTATGAAGATGCTGATACTAATTTCATGCAGCATTCTCTGTTTTCATCAAGATGCTTTTGAGGGCAATTTCTTTGCTGACCTGAACCAAGAATTTCAGCAGCCTGTCTGAAAGTGTTGTGGGTTAAATCTCTTCAGCATAATGAGTGCTAACAGCCTGGCAAGGAAACAAAGCAGTAATAAAATGTCACATTTAATCAATCTTATCAGTACTTGTTGCCTATAAACAGCAGAGGTTGAAATATTACTTTGCAGACACATCAATTGTTTGAAAGTAATTAACTCTATACATACTCCATACAAATTGTTGGAAAAATCCTGGTGGGATTATTATGAGGGTGAATTATTCTGCGTATTACATATACAGTCTTGGCATGAGATTTCTTTCTCAGAGACACATTAAAAAAACTCATTCCACAGTTGAGGCATCTATGCTTTTATTTTTCTGTAAGTAAATGCAAATAGTGAATCCAGTGTAGCACATCTGATCTGTAAAACTAAAGGCTGTGTGGAACTTGCTCTGTGGAGATAGTTGGAAAATTTCCTCATGCAAAATTTCAGCAAGGCGGCTCAAGGGGTCAAAAATGTGTTTACACGTTTAGCTGCCAGCTGAACCCCTACATGCTTCTTTCAAGTCATCTGTACTGTTAAGAAGTAGATATTGTTAAACTGACTCCAGAAGAGTTGTAATATTTGTATTCTTATAAATGTACATACAAAACCACTACATAATTAATTAATTTCTTCTGTGTGTGTGTGTGTGGAGAAGTAATGCTGGAAGTAAGGCAAAGTAATTTGCTGTATTTATATTGCAAGGTTGTTTTCCTTTTCATCCTCATTGATAGTGTTTTTTGGTATGCAAATACACCTCTGCAATGCATTAAAAATGTATGCCAAGGGCTTGGAGGCAAATCGTGTTAACAGAATGTACAAATGTGCTATAATAGAGGAAAAAATTCTATTAATAAATAAGAGTTTTGACCTTTTTTTTTGTTAAGAAAGGCATATTTATATCCCTAAGTTACTCAAATTGTAGACTCTGTAATTAACTGAGCTCTGAATAATCAATTCTTTATTTTAGATCATAATTTTGGAGGATTGCAGCACTGAGATCTCTGGAGTCTGCTGTGTCTAGCCATAATGAGTTTGGTTGCTTATGAAGATTCAGACTCCGAGACAGAAACTGAAAAGACTGAAGTCTCCCATGCTTCTGGCAGAGAAACAAACCAGCTGAGTTCTTCTGTGAGTTGTGTTCAGCACTTTGCACCTGGTAGTACAAAATCTACATATGCAATGCACCCTGCTGGGAGCACTGGCAGTTCTGGCAGGAGCACAGTTTGTGAAGATCCCCCTGAGCATTATGCACAGAATAACAACGCTGACTTGGCACCTCCTTATTGTCGGAGGGTGTACTCTGGCCATGCTGCATTATCTGTGCCTTACAAAAACTATGAACAGGCTCCAAGCTCTTCAACAAGTTCTGGAAATGGCGTTTCCCAGAAGAGAACGCACAAAGACAGTACTACTACCATAAAAGGAATTAGACCATATATCCCCAAACGATTGCGTCAAGAAAATTCCAGTATGCCCGAAAAAGAAGTATCTGACCAGAGAGGTAGCTCAGATTGTGATGTTAAGTTAGGTGTATCAGGAGAGCAGAGTTTGAGAAAGATCTCTGAATTAATTAAGCCATATTTGGGCTCAAAATATAAAGTAACTGAAGTTCCCAAAAGCTTAATATTTTACATGTCTAAACACAGTGGCCCTGTTAATGAAATCCAGTGGTGTCCTGTACGGGAGCAAAGTCACATGCTTCTCTCAGCATCTATGGACAAAACAGTCAAGGTAATGTAAAGCAAGATGCTTTGTGGCTCAATCATCAGACTTAAAAATAATGTATTAAACAATGCTCTGCTGGATAGAACATCCTTGCTTGTGTGTATTTAACAGTTCCAATGTACTCAGAATTTGAGGAGATGCTTTGAAATATAAGATTATTATGAACTTGCAGCCCTATCCATCACTATACCCACAGTTAGTTCCATTAGTTTGGAATTTAGTGGTTTTGGTTTTTTTTTTTTTTAGTTTAGTCATATCAGTGTTTTAGACCTTAAGAAGTTAGATTTCTGCCAGGTTATTTTTCATGATCTGTATTAGTGTTTTATCATGATGGCCATGAGCACTGTGGTCTGCACACAGATTCTGCCTTGAGTCATTAATCAACTGACTGCCAGCACTGGAATAATATTTTGAATAACTTCACCTTTCTGACAGGCCTGTGTGACTTCTGCTGGGAGAGGTAGGTCAGGTCAGATCGATTTTCCATCTGAACTAGTGTGGGTAAATCTTGCATCCCAGAAAGGTGTCTTGTCGTGATCTAAAGAGTCTTCCCATTTTAATTTGTTTCAAGGGTTAATTGCTCAATACTCAAAGTGAATTTTCCTCCTAGCTTTAATGAATTGTCTTCAGTTCTTTGGTAATTTAGTCAGTCCAAGGAGTCTCTTATTTCTAAAATGGATAATAAAAGTACTTTATGTGTGTGCTTTCCCAGATAGAGGGCTAACGGTGCCTCTGGGTTCAAATAGTAGTCTTCTGAAGTGGGCTTGCACAGGAACATAGCTTTGATAAGAGCGCACAGAAAGTGTCCTTTCTGGTGGAAGACATGCTTTATTGCATCTAACGTGTATTTACCATGGTAGGCACAATTATTTTCTTGCTTCTAAAATTTAGGACTTAAGTAAATCTTCCTAAATAGAGATGAGAGGAATATCCTGTGTACCACCATACCAGCATAGTTCCTCCATCTTCTTTCCCAGGATTTTTATACCTCTTTTTCTTAAACATTAAATGGAGTAAAAAAGTACCTTTTTTTTCCTTGCAAGTGGTCTTTAGTATATTTATTATATCTTGGCTGTTGCTTGAAGAACAGACTTAGAAGGAAAAGGCTAAGATACGCAAAAAGCGCTGATGGATGTTTCTGTTAAGCAGCAGTTTAAATTTGGATTGTACAAAACTGTATGTAGCTCTGACTTCAGGATGTCTGAATTTGACTTTTTGTTATGTCACATCATCTGCTTAATGTTTGTTTACTATCCCAGAGCCTCATTTTACAGATGAGTGAAGTTATGGATGTGTTGAAGTTGGTAAAACAATCTAAAATCTAAGTTGCTACTGCAATATATAATTATCAAAAAGTTGAAATAATGGCCTGTCTGTTTTGTCTTCTGAGCAGAAAGAAAAATTATTTTTATGAATTAGTGTTATCACGCCTGCTTGCAAGCAGTCATTAACAGTAAAGCTGTTTTTTTAAGAAATCTGACTGCTTTAGGTGTCTCAAACCTTGGAAATTCAATATAAATGAAGTATATTAATGTTGGCAACACTTCAGAGCATGCGGGTCTAAAAAATTTATAAAGGAGTAACGTAACTGTTAGGAAGCATCTGAAACCACACTTTATCTTCTGGCAGGCAGCCCGTAAAGAGGCAGCAACCTATAGATGCTGCTTTGCTGCTTCCTGTTATTTCCTAGGGAACCTCCTCATTGTCGCGCCGTTACACGCGGGCCGTCCTGGGCAGCAGAGGGCGCGGTGACACCGAGGATTCACTTGGTGTTAGGCTCCCGAATTCCCTCTCTTTCTGGGATCATGAGCGCATAAATCCCCTGTGACTGTGACAGCACTGCTTTCCCTTCTGGGTTTTTTTTTTTTTTGGCTGTCTGCTGTTGCCTGAAGTTGTCCATTTTCTGGTATAAGCATAAAACAACTGATTGAAAATGCAGGTCTATTACTCTTTTCCCTCATCCTTTTAACTTCATACAGCTTATATTTTTTATTATCTTTTCTTCCCAAAAACTTCTGCTTGGAATCACTCATTTAAATCCAGGCAGTGGATGTGTGTCCTCTTTCCCTCTGATGGGAATATTCAGACACTCAGGATGTTTGCATGATTTACTTTCAACATCTAATTTGGGTAAAGCTCAAAGCACAGTTAAAAGCCTAAAATCTCTGTATGATCAGAGAGAAGAGGCAATCCAGAGCCTCAAAACTCCGTACTTTCAGTTAGTCACAGGAATAGCTGTGAATGTTTTTCATTGTAAATGTCTTGGATTCAGTCCTTACACTCAGCCTATGCATTAAGACATTTAGCTTTTGAAGAGTCCAGTATTAGTGGGAATTTCTCAGAACTGAGTGTTCTAAGTTGAGATGACTGTAGCAGTTTAAGTGGTGCTTGAACCAGAGATCTATAGTTGTACTCAATTTGTGTAGTATTTAGCCAGTTTTGTATATTTTATCTGTTCTTATGTGCTTAATAATTTCCTCTTTCATCACAAGCGAAGAATTTTCCTTTGTGGGAATGGATTTTCTTTTTTTTTTTTAACTTGGCATGGAGAAGGAAGAAACAATTGGTTTACTTACCTTAGTGATTGTAATTTTTTTATTCCCATCTAAATTACTATGGCTAAATTGTTCATATCACACAGATACATGTTTAAAATGTGTATATGTGTATTTATCCTGTTTAGATTAGGAGAAAAGAACAGTCTTCCATTTATATTCTCTCAGGTTAAAAAGTGCACTTTAACATGTTTATGAATCCGTGTAATTTATACTAAAGTATTTACAATAAATGAGTTGATGTTTTCAGTTTCTACTGACTGAAGAATAGCCTAGAGTCGGAAGATCATCGGAAGCATTTTGTAAAAATACCTTGCATAGTTACAAATGAATGAATTGTGTTAGAGCATTTTAGGGTTTTCTTTAAAAGTATTTGATCTGAATTTTTTGTATTGCTGCATTTAAAATACCTCAAACAGTTATCAGGTGGTAAAGTTGAAAAAAGTATCAATTACCAGCTCATGGGCAGAATTCTCTAGAGTAACACTCCTACCAGCAGATGGGGCACCTCAGCGTGTTAGAAAGGCATGGGAACTAAACCGTGCCTCTGAAGACTCAAAGACTTTAATATTTGCCCGTATGTTGTGTATTGAAAGACCAAAGACACAAGTTTATGCATGTGTTGCTAAATGTATAAGAAAACCCCTGAGTTTTCTGAGAGACCTGAAAATAAGATAGAACTTCATTTGGGAAGTGATACGCATTGCAAATTACCCACAGTTCTTCAAATCTGGAGCATTAATAGAAGAATATTTAATGCTAAATTTTAAATTTTTAGGGAATGGGAAAAAAAAAAGCCTAGTTTTATGCTTTGCCAAATTTTTTACCCTGTGTTTTCTCAGAATTTCTAGCTTCCCATTTGGAAGCTCCAGCCTAGGTAGCTGGAAACAGGAAACCTGTTTCAGGGTAGGGAAAGGTGCTGTTCAGAGCTCTTACTGTGGCAGTGCTGCTCTTCACAGTTCCACTCTTAATGTATTGTGAGTGGCTAATGTTTTTAGCTTAGTTATGTATTTCAAGGATTGTGAAACATTGTTGTCTGAACTGATTAAATTTGTTTTCTTTGAATAACACTTCTCTACCTTCTGTTTGAATAGCTGCTGTAAATGAATTTTAGGCATCTACTGCCATTTTTGTGTTTTCCTACTTAGACACCAAAATAGAGTTCATGATTTTAATATCTCATCTAGGTTTTTTTGCATAAATTTTGAGACTCATCACTGCTATTGAAAGTTCCTAGTTCCCATAGTGTGAATATTCAATGCTTTCTGAACATCAGAAATTAGGTATTTCTGGTTTAGAACCCCAAATACAGAATCCAGAATCACAGGTTACCATTGAATACAACTTTTTTGCCTTTGGTAGCAGAGAACATTAAAAAGTTGTTTCTTGAAAGACATTTATCAATTTTAGAAACCACAACGCTACATTTACATTGTCAGTGTCTTTTATCTGAAAGATCTTGTCATTACACAGAGCCACACAGATGTTAACATTTTCACTAGTTACTGGTGCTGGACGTAGCTTTTTAACAATTGTTCATAACTTCAGCATCCTGTGCCTTTATTCTGTATTTCCTAGTTTGTCTTAAAATTAACTCAAGGTAACATCTTTATATAATCATCTGTTAGCTGTTAATTTTGTGTTTCTCATATTTTATTTAGAGCATCACAGCAGGTGTTATGTTTGTTGCAGAGGATTTCTTAATTTTCAGCACTTTCACTCTCCATTGTTGAACAAGATCAAGGGAAGAAAGTGCTGCAATTCTTGAGTATGCAAAATGTATATTAATAGCACTTTGTGTTGTAATACACTGTTGGAAGTTTTTCTTACATATTTTGTTCCCTACTGGCCTAGTTGAATGGTCTTTCAGTCACACCTCCATGTATACAAGTAAAATAAAAGTTTTTAACATGAGTTTAATAATACCAGCCTCTTGAACAGGGGCATTGCTGACTTCCCATGATTAAGAACGTAACAGCCATACTGGCTTACATCAGGGCTCTGTCTAGCCCAGGGCTCAGCCTCTACTAGGATCCGTAAGCAGATGTATAAAGAAGAACAAATCAAAGGTTTGTGGTGCCTTTAAGTCCTCTTCTGGTCTGTGCTTGTTTTCAAGTTGGGATTTCTGAGGTCCAAAGTAGTTCATCTTTGTAACTTGCTGTGTCAAGAGATTTCTTCCAGATACTTCTCCAGTCTTCTGAGACTCTTTTGTGATCATTAGATTTAGAGTGGTATGTTACTCATACTCGTTAAATTTAATGTACAGATTTTGGTTCCTGGAGAGTGTCAAATGCTACAAGAAATAAAATTTTCAATCATACTTTGAAAGTATTTCATTATTTTGTGGTTTGGGTCTGTTAGGAGAAAGATAGACAGCACAGTAGTATATTCCAGGAATTTTGTTATTCTTGATCCTGTTGTATTGGACTGAAGGATAGAAGATGATAGCCTCAATCCATAAACTGTGTGTAGCACAGATAGTGGCAACATAGATTTCCTAGATATTGGCCATTGCCCTGCCTCAGAGTAACAAAATCTAGTATTTCTGTTTTCAACCATTCTGTGCACGATTCACTTGGAATAGGCAGTGTTTCTTGTTGTTCTGTCACAGGTGTGTCTGTTTACTAAGGAATGAATTTAAGCTGCCAGCGTATTTCCTATACATTCAGGCATAGCTGTCAGATGGCTGTAGCCCTGTCGCAGCTAGGCTGGATTCAAACTGTTCACTGAGCAGAATTAGCTATCATGCTGCTAGTACCTTGAGTAGGGAAACTCTTAGATTGATTTTTAAAATCTAATTGTGGCAACATTCCTTTAACTGTAGGTGATGATAAGATGACAAATTGGGAAGTCATCCTATTTGATACATATGTTCTTTATTTTAAATGTTTTGAAGATCTCTGTTGATGCATTTTTAATATTGTATATTAAAAATAACAAGTAGTTCTCCCCATTATCTTGGAAGTGGCAAGGAAGTACTCATATTCTGGATGTTGTGTGCTGCTTACCTAGATATGGGGAAAAATCCATTGTTTTCTTGTTGAAGAGGCTACTAAACAGGCTGTTCTGAAATACCGAGGCAGACTTATCTTTATGAAGGTTCTGACCTTCTTCCCTTGTCTTTTTAGAACTGTGCATGTTTTTTCCAATGACTTCAAACTTGCTGATTATTAGGATGGAAGTGCACTTACATGGTAGGTACATACATAGTAATACCAGCTTTTATGTATACCTTGATCTTTTTCTAACAAAATTATTTCATACACTTCAATGAGAAGTATCCTCCATAATGCTTATTTTTGTAAGAAAAGGAACATCATGCAGGAAGGAATCTACTTGACCATCAGTGAAAGCTTCTGGCTGTGCCATGGGTAGATGATAATTCAGGTCAGGATGTAATAGATAGCTCTCAAAATTGTTCTGCAAAAGCTGGTGACACATGTCAGCAAAGAACAATTCATGAAAGTGGTGAATTTTGGTCTCTTCATCCCAAAGGTCTGTGTGGGTAAGAGTTGTTTCACATTGGGTATTTTAGTACCTCGATACCATTTAGAGATTGCTGTTAGAAGAGATATATTTTTTTAATTATTTTCTTGTTTCCAGTGATGCTGTTGTCAAGGAAACAGAAATCCTTGTAATGCCTTTGTTCACTTTTTCAGAATCCACAGCTGGAGATGACTTGTATAGTTTTTATTATGTTCTGAGTGTTTAACACACTCTTAGGCCTCAAAGGATTTTTTCAAAGGAGTATGTTTTTTTGAGTATAAATAGCACCATCCTCATCTCTGTAGGGTTTGATAAGCCATTGTTTCTCTCCTTCAGCACTAACAAGAACTAAATTCAGTGCTGCTTTGGATTACAATTTATCTTAACACTTGTATGAAGACTGACATTTAAGAAAATGGGGGAGGGCAAAAATGCAGTGAACCTCTCAGCTTCTGGGTGAGGTTTTTAGCTTTGTGATGGCATGAATTTTTTTCCACTTGGAAATGACTCCTGACTTAGGATCTCCTTAAAGAATGCCAGAGTGATAGCCCAAGTCTTCTTGCAAAGCATTTTTGTCTGTTTTAGAGGATGTGACTGAGGGGGAGAAGAGTGGGATGGATATTTCACAGTGTAGCTAATATGCCTGTGTTCCCCCACCCCCCCAAAAATAAATTGGGAATTATTTAAAGAAAAATTTAGAAAATAAAAGTTCTTCTAAGAGCAGGGAAGTTACTGAAGCCTGTCTGTATTTTGCGTGTGACTACAGATCCTCTTCAATTTCTTTCTCTGGAGCTTCTGCAGTGTTTCACTCAGCTGCTTATCATCACTAAGCCTTGAGGGAAAAATACTGAGGCCTTCAGTGAAATTTGGTTGACACTGATCAACAGGTGCAAAGTGGCCACATGTGAGATGCACAGGATAACATGGTTGTTGTGACAGTATTATTTCACAAACCTTTTCTCTGTGGAAATCCAAAAGCATGGAGAATGACTTCGAAATATCCTTAACAGTGATGTGGAAGAAAGGATTCTGTTCTCTCATATTACCTAAAAAGAGTTTTGGTTACCTGTATCATTACTTGCAGAAGTATGAAGAATTTAAAGTGTTTATCTGACTTTTTTCTTAGCAACCCTTCTGTCCCAAATGGGTGAGCTCTGCACTTCCTTTCTACTGGGAACTGTTCCAGTTGTTTACTGTGTCTCTGAAGTAGCAGAGGATAAAGCAACCTTGTGCCCCTCCCAGCACAGCCAGCCTACTAGGGAGGAGAGTCAGGGCTAGAGATGTCAGTGGAGCAGTGCCTCTAATGAAGCTTAACAGGTAATGTCATGAGCTAAGCTCTCCAATTTACACAGGATCTGTGTGGGCAGCTGCTGTGCAGTCTAATGTCAGAATGCCCTCTGAGATGGGAGAGATGTATGATGGTGTTATCCTCCTTCTGGGTGTGTCAGTAAGATTGCTGGTGAATAAGTCATGATTTTGGTACTTGGAAAAAAATGGGCTAGAGTAGTTTTAAGTTCTTAAGTGACTGTAATGTATTATGGGAGTAGCTTAATTTTTTTTTAACAGCTAAGAAATTCTGAATATTTTTGCTGCTTGAAAATATAAATAACGCCAATCTAACTTTGTTTCTTTTCTAGAAATCTGGCTTTATAGCTGCATCTCGCATACTGCTATATATTAAAAAAAAATCTGCTAACAAAGCCACAAGGCGTCTTATGACTTTGATTCCTTACCCTTCTTGGTTTGTCAATGTTGTCAAGGAAACAACTTTTTGAGAAATTTTGCTCTACTTTTTCAGGTTCTATAGAGAGATTACTTGTGTAGGATTTATCTGGCATCAGGACTAGAAAGAGTTTTCCTGAAGTTTCTATTCTCTTCAGTATGTTCATGTCCTTGGTTTTTTAAAAACAGATTTTATTTTTAGCATGTGTCATATAGCTGCGTCTTTAAGGTCATAATACCAGCGATTGTACCAAGGATTGTTGACACTTGATCTTTGGATGAAGCCTTGTAGAAAGAACTTTAATGATGCCTTTGCTATATATTTATTCTATAAAGGCAACTATTAGTTATAAATTCTCTTTAAATTATAGGAGAAAGAAATGTTAAAAAGCCCCTTGTTCTTCAGAGACGTTACTTCATTACTATGGAACTAATGACTTACTGTCCTTTATCATACATATCATGTTTCATTGCAGTAATCATCTCACTTCAAAGAAAAAGCACTTTTGTGACTGGTGTAGAAATATGTTGGGTTTGTCTTCCAGCTCCTGGGTGCTGGCTGACGGGCTGGTTAGATTGTTATGGCTGATCTTTACCTTCACTGTGCTTGTGGAGGCTTTATTTTATACTCTTTTAAATAAAACTGGTGTTTTTCTTCTGGGGCATACCTGAAAATGCTATAAAAACTTCTGCCTTTCTCAGATGTTTTGGTTGGTTGATGGATTAAGAATACTGGGCATGATAGTGAATACTGCATGTGCTTGTGTCCTGTGCATGTGCCAGCTGTGTATCACCTTGCTTCTTGAAGTCAGAATTAGGACTATGTCCTTTTCTCTAGTCTCCTTGTCTCTTTCCAAATTGTAATTTCCTCTTTAAAAGAATTTTTCTCCTTCTGAACATTGTGACTAGTGCATGGAGTTTTGTATTTTTATCTACTAAGGAAGGGACACAGCTGGTTTCCTATGGAATGGATGGGAGTTAGGGGTGCAGGTGGTTAGGGCTGACATAGTCATATAAACATGTTAAAGCTTGCACTATGGTAACGATGCAGAAGAAATTAAAATTAATTAGGTAGTTCAGTCTTACTCTGTTTGCTGGTACTGAAATGGTGCTAGTTAAAATGTCCTCATTGCTAGCAAAACATGTAGCTGCTTGACATAATTGTTTATTTCCATAATTAAATAACTAGTTCTCATGTTTAATACTGGGTTATGTCACTGACATCAGTGGGTTTAGGATTGCATCTATATTTTCCAGAGAAGAGGATCTTTAATATTTTGTTTTGATTTGTTGGGTTTTTCTCTTAGTTTTTGTGTTTTGTTTTGGGTTTTTTTCCCCCCAGTTATTAACATTCTCAATAGCCTTGGGAATAATAAATGGTTTATTTTTTAGCTGAAAGAATGAAGTTGTAAAGAAAATGTAACTAGCCCAGGCTGACTGATAAAGGCAAGATTCATTACAGCTCAGGTTTTCAGATAGCTGTTCTAAATCACTGTGTACTGCCTCTCAGATATTACTTCAAATCAGGGTGGGCAGTAAGACTGCAAAAACTATTTCTTAAAATAAAAAAAACCACCTGCTTAACATTGGAGATGGACAGAATTTGCCTGTAAATTTGGATTAGATAATTTCTTCCAAATAGAAATTAGTCCCTAAGTACAACTCCCTACCATTATTTTTAGACCTGCTGTAGTATGTTATTCTATGCCATATGCTATCAGTGGATGCACAGTTGGCAGTGTCCAGCTCTGTTGTGCTGACCAACAGCCACACTCATCTGATGGCTGGGTCACCAGAACTTGTCATAGGTGTTGTCCCTGCTGTGCCAGGTGCTCCCAGTGGATAATGTGCAAGAATGAGACAGGTTAAATTCCTCTTTGTTTGTTTTGTTTGTACTTATTTGTTTTATTGACTGTATGAGGAAGATGGTGTCTGATGGTATCTGATTTCATATAAGTACATATATCAATATAAAGCTGTAAAGTACATGAGTGGCCTTAGCTGTTTGGCAGTTTTATATTAAAAATGTATGATAGTATTGAGGTACAGTACAAACAGATATGATTTGAATTTTGATACCTGTTGTTTAACTGAAGCTTAAGGAAAAACCCAAACAACTAAAAAGAGTTGGTCTGTGGTGTTTTTCTCCCTCTTGTTTTCAAAAATAAGTCACAGGTCAGCAGCAAGTAGACACAGTGTTTCAGAAGCTGGGAGTGCAGTTGCTAAGACTGTACTTGTGTTCTGAACAGAACAGTGCTTCTTACGCCAGTAGTGGATGTTCAAAATCTGTGGGATGCAAATGTCTGTGGGATATGCTTGTGAAAGTAGCCAGTCCTTCCTTTACCTGTAGGAATTGACGATACTTAAGGCAATTTGCCTCCAAAGTGCTGTAAGTCTGAAATTTAGGTGTCTAGCACTTATGAGGAATCCCCGCTTTTAATAGAGCATAAATGTTTGTGACTTGAGGAAGTGATTGATGCTAATGAATATGATTCATAGAGATGAAGGGGAAACCAGATTATTTAGTAAATGGCTATAGTAATTTAGCTAATTATCTCCTGGAGAGCTGCAATACATTTGAAGTTCTTCTCCTTTGCCTGCTAAGGATCTTGATTGCTGAAGTGTTTTCTGGGCACGAGTATTGTCTGCTAGTAACCACTGCTGGGTTTGTGCTATTAGGTGTTGTGAGCACACGTATGTTATTCTTAACACTCTACTACACACACTACCCTGCATTCTGAAGTTTATGGGAAGCTGCCAAATTTATGCCATGTTCTTCTCCCATATAGGGACAGCAGTAGGAGATTTAGTGGTTTAGAAGTAATTCTTAATAGCTACCTGTCATTAAACTCATGTTTCTTTTGAAATTACTTGAATATGTGCATCAAACTGCTCTGCTTGAACCATGTCATCCCAAATATGCCTGCTGCTGTGTGTGGAGTAGCTAGTTTATCTGAAGTAAATTTTTGTGGATATGTAGTGTACAGCAGGGGTGGGGATTTAATTATCTTTGCTATACTTAGCTTTGTCTTATGCTATAATAATTCTGATTTTTCATATTCTAGAACAAACCACAGCTTGAATCACTAGCTGATTTATAAGTATATTGTAACTTCTTTACACTTCTGCATTTTCCAGGAACTTGCCATTTGAGGAACATCCACAGGGTTAGCCATAGTACAGTGATTAGTCAGAAAACACTTAAAGGTTAACTGCAAACTAGATGGGAATTCTTCACTTTGTTTTGGTGTGTGTGGGAAGTTACTCTCTTGCACTCTGTGCCCAGCATGAATGTACAATTGCTGTTTTGTAGCTACAGAAAAACCTAGTCACGCTCATAACTTTTAGCTGGCTGAGAATGTGATCTATATGAGCATATTCCTTAGAGTCAATGGTTTATGGAAAATTTGTGATTAGCTTCAGGCATAGTTGTCCCAGAATCTTTCTGCACAATAAAGAACACACTATGTTAAAAGATGATGATTGATGGCATGGCAGAAACACTTTGCTCTCGAGAAGGATAGAGTCCTCGATAACTGATGATTTTAAATGTCCTTTACTGGATATATACACTTATTTACAAATTGCTTTTTTTGTGAGCATTGATTATAATAATAAAGGTTGCCTGTCTTCAGAGTAAAAAATAGTGGTACTCTTTCCTTTCTCCTATTTTCTTTCTTTTCTTCCCTTGTCAGCTTGCCATGCTACTCAGCATTTGGTAAACCTGTCTCTCTTGTAAATAATGGGAATTAGCTAAAAAAGATTGATTGGTACAGATGACTAAAACATCAAATGAAATCTCTGTTGGCGTCAATCTTGCTGTTTGGTCTGACTTTGCTCAACTGTTCTTGAGACTGTTATTTGATATTTTGGCTGAGAATTTCTGATGTTTCTTTTGGGCTACCTAATACATAGAGTGTTAATTTCTAGACTTCTTTAGTACAAATCTCTGCAATAATTCAGAAGATACTTAATTTGGATTTTAGAATGGCTTGAGAAAACAGCATACAATAATCTACATATTGAGTTACGGTATATATGGTCTAATACCATCATACTCGCTCTGTAGAGCAGATGAATTCAGTTGAAAAACGTATTTTCAAATGTTGCTGTCCTCTTAATTTGCTGTAAATTCAGTCATGAGCATCAGAAACATACGTATTTATTCCTCTAAAATGTCTAAAGACATTATCTTGTCATACTTACAAATAAAAATAGGAGAAAATACTAATGACATAGTTTTGGTTTTTATTTATTCCTTCTATTCCTTGGTTGTATTGTTATAAAAAGCAGTAACCCACTGCTCTGGGGGATTTAAAATGTCCAGTAGCTTTGAAGAGGTGCACCATAGCAGTTGGCCTTAAATTAATGCTGGTTTGGCAACCTGGCTTGCCTTGGGGCTAACCTATTATGTTTGGTGGTAGTAATGTTAGTGTATTAGCATTTAGTGCAGTGTAACCTTCCACAGCCTATTTTATTTTGTTGGTCACTTTATATGGGACAGAATAATTTCTCATGAAACTTGCCAAAAGTGACTACTAAATGACTGTAAGAAAGAGTTTCAGCAGTATTTCTGGTGTTCTTGCACAGAATAACGAAAGGGAAAGGAAGATCTATATAAGTTTTACTCTTCTCCTGTATTTCTTCTTTTGGATAAGCCTGAGTAGGTTGATTTTCTCTGAAACATGCTTTGAGCACTCGGTAGAGAGCTACAATTATGATTTTGTTGATTAGTTTGGTTGAAGATCGCTTTTATCTGAACTCGTGTCTTTAGTAGGAGTGCAGCAACATGGTCTTAATCCTCACTGTTGTTCATCTCCAGAGACTGCAGTACACTTTTTTTCCTTCTTGTTTTCTCAGTCTATTTATAGCTTAAGAAAACGGATACTGGGGAAGGTGGGTAACATGTAGATGTCTTGAGGAGGTTCTTCCCAAACCTGGAATTGGTTGTATGTGATGTATGCTGTGTTTGAGGTCAGGTGTTCTCCTTTTACTGCTGAGAAATGGACCAGCAGGTTCCTGGACGATGACACCCTCCTGAGTGAAGTCCAGCTGGCTGCTGGTATGAGCTGGGTGCTGACTGGGGTTAATGACCTGTGGCACAGAGTGTCTCATCCCCTCTGTTCTCCTGGCAGTTGGCATTGCCAGTGCTTGTGATGGGCTTTGAAGCAGAACAGTAAATCTACACTTAATGCAGCCAGGCAGCAGCAGGAACTGGCTTTTAGACAAGGTCAGGAGTTTCTTGGCACTATGCATCTTAAGAACATTTCATTTCTCCTTTTTTAGAAAGATTTTGCCTTATTTTTCTCTTCAAACATAATCCTTGATAAAAGTTTGATCAGGAGAGAGTTTTCTGGTATAGAATATAACTGCTATTCAAACTGGGCTGAGCGATACAGACCAGTAGGACATCCTTACAGTACATAATTATTCACACTGTTATTTTGACTGATTAAAAATCCTCTTATGTCAAATAATTGGAGAGCACTAGAGTAAACTTAACCTTTTGTACTTTAGAATGCTGTCTAAATGTTTCTTCTCCATCTTGGAACATGTTATTCATTAATCTCTTTTCTCGTGGAGAGAAGCTGTCTTTACTCTTAAAAGAACAAAGGACAAAACACCAAGTCATGACTCTTCTGACATCCTGTTCTTGGGGTCATTTTATTCCTATTTTCAGAGTTTATTTCTCCAAGAAGGTCTTGATCAAGACCAAGATCAGAGTTGATGATCAAAGACTTCTTCTGCCTCTGAAGACAGTAACGGTTAAAACTTTTTTTCCAACAGAATCAGGTCAATGCATTTTCTGATTTTCACATTTTTACGTTATCCATTGTATTTCATCTCTGAATTTGGTTGCATTTTTCTTTTTGTAGAGAAGTGGACCTAGCTATAAACAAGATGGATGAAAGTATGCAACCTAGCATGAATAGTATGTGCATTGGGGTACCTTTGGCTCGATGATGAATATTTTCAGTCAAGCATCCCTCACGTCAGTCTTGTGATCTTGAGTTCAGTTAGGGAAACTCAGAAATTTTTGGTTTTGTTTCCATCTGATGGTGTGAGGAATTAATTTTTAACAGTCCCTTCTGAGAAAACAATCAGAATTAGTGGGTTTTTTCCTCAGCGTTTGCCTGAGGGAGAGTTTCTTATCAAAAGCCAGATACTTGCATTTGAACACATATCCCAGTATTAGCAGGTAAGCAAAGGTATGCAATTTTCCTGAGCAACAAAATACTTGATTACAGGTCTAATGATAGTTTAAGAGGTGTTTTCAGATGTGCTGAAATCAAGGACTTGAAGCAGATGAACTTAATTATCTTTGTGAATATTCACAATCACATTATGTGCTTTAAATGTCACATTTAGAAATAGTGCCTTATCGCTAGTTAATTAACAATAATTACTCAAGGTAGTACTTATGTTTCTGGAATCTCTTACCTACTGTGAAAAATGTATTTTGCTTCTAAATGTTTCTCAGTATAAAATCCAGATTTTACTTAAATAATTCTGAAACTGTTGCAGTTGCTTAGGCTCTCTGTACTCTTTACCTGTACCACTGCAGCACAGAGAATCAGTTATTTAATTCCATTTGCTCTGCTACAGCTGGGCAGAGTTTTTAACACCTGAACCATGGTGTGTGTAATATATTTTTTTCTTTTTTTAAAAAAGCAAGCATTTGATTTTTTTTTCCTTGGCAGCATAAGAAAAGAGAAGCAGTAACAAATTAGACTGGCAGGCTAGATCCATCATGAGGTGTTACAAAGGTGTGTTGACATCTTCAGCTGAAGAAATATGGCTTATGATAATACCAGAAGGCTGTTTTTCAGTCATAGCACTTACACTCCGTATGCTTTTCTCTGGGGATGTTTTTTCTTGGCAGAGATTATTCCACAGCCCAAGATAGCTTACACTGCAACTAAAAAAACCCCCTCACAGATCCTAGAAAATCTTCCCTATATTCTAGTTTCCAGGTTCTCTCTTCCATCTTTCTTCTCTGCCTTTCAGGTAGAAACTTAATTGAAATATCCAAGGATTCTCTTCAAGGTTTTTCCATTAAAATAAATCTTTCTTCAACAGTGAATCTTTCTTTCAGCTTGTTTGCAGCAGTGCATTTTACACGTGTATATGTCTGTGTATATTAAAAATATCTATATTTAAATATCTATAAAAAGAGCCTTAAATTAGCAGAAAGCCTCTATTGTCAACTACTTTTACTTACAAACTGCATATTCTTTTTGCCTGCACATTTCATTCATCTGTGTGAATGAAGTGTCTATTGAAATCCTGGTAATAACCTGTAACTTACATTTCAGAATAGTATTTTTCTATATAGTACATGAAATACTTTAAAGTTTTTAATTCAGGACAGTAACATGCTAAGCACATGTTTGATTTCTCAGACATCAATTTCAAGCTAGTTCAGAGAACAGGAAGAAAAGCTGTTAAATTTTAGAAACAGTCATGAAGATTAATTAAACTAATTATCTGTGCTTTGTGCAGTGGGAGTGGAGATAACTGCAGGTATATGAAGGCATAACTAAGGGGAGTGATGAATACATTTTCAAGTAGTAAAAGTGTTTTAGTGATGGCAACACAGGTGGAGGAGAAGTTGAGTAATAGGACGCTGAAACAATAACATGGATCTGATTGTGGAAGGGTCTTCAGCATGTTATGTGAAAATAGTGTTGGAATTGGTAAGCACGTCACTGGGGAAACTTCCCAGTGATAATTTTTCAGTTGTAGAATGACTTAGGGAAAACAAGATTTTCACAAGCACTAGGTTTTGATTTTAAGTATTTAGGTATTATCATAGACCCATTCTAACGGAATGGTCTGGTAAGGATGTCAAAAAGCCTTTGTGTCTGCTATGCCAAATGGGTTGAAACAAAACATTTTTTGCTTACTTTTTTCTACTGCCATTGTACATGAAGGACTCTTTTTTTGTAAAGACTGATGAGAAATCTGCACTTGGGTATCTCATTACAGAGTCTGGATTATCAAAAAACTTGATATGCAGCTGCTGACATTCCTTGCTTATTTTAGAAATTGTTCACATTTATATGCTTAAATAGGATTTAAATACTCTTGAAAAATTTGATCAAAACTGGTCACTAATCTCCTTAAATTTGTGCTAATATGCAGTAGCCTACAATGCTACTAGAATTTTCAAGTAAGCCAACCCTCAAATATTTTCATTAACTTCTAATTTTGAAATTCTTCATTCTGTAAGTCTGCAGTGGCAGTGAAGTAAATGCAATGAAATATTTCTAGCAGTGAAGTAACACTTTCTGTAGGTGTGTCGTACCGCTGCTGCAGTGAGAAATGCAGAACCAAGTTCTTCCTGACGCGAGGTTGCATTGTTTAAATGTTTATGTTGCAGTAGTGCCAAGGAGCTGAGCACTCTGGGACCTGTGGTGGACCTTTGGGTTTATGTGCATGCTTCAGGGCTGTGCTGCCCAGAGCAATCCAGCTGGCTTGGGTGCTCGAAGCTGCTGAGTGGGGCTGGTGTGATGCTCTACTGGGATACAGATACTTCTCTGGGATGAGTTTAACTGGAATGTCTCATGGTACCATGGCACTGATGTGCTGATCAAGTAGGTTTGTACTATGTGAATGCAATCAGCAGCAGCTCCTACTGGTCGAATACCACAATTATGCATTATTGCTTGCTAAATGAAGTGTGTTCATCAGGCTTTAGAAAAAAATGGGGCAGGGCAGTGGTGTGTATTTTACAAGAATCTAAATATTACACTTACCTCTCTAGTTAAAAATAACTTAATTGGGTGCTGTGTAAATGCCAGGAAGTGTTTGCAGGTGCCAGTATGTTCATATCTGCACCTTGATAACTCTGTAATTAATTCATAGTTTCATGTCAACATCCAAGTTAGCTTTTAAACTGGTCATAGGTTTTTAGCAGGAGCTATTATTTTCATTTCCAGCTGCCAAGGTATGCTCTTACATCAGCTGTAAAATGAAAGTTAGTGATACAATCTCCATAATATGACAAAACCACAACAATTATGCAAGCTTGTTACTTATTTCTAAACCATTGCTGTAGAGCATAGTAGATACTTTTTAACATGTACAATTATGTGTATTTATAGATGCTTCTACCCAGTTTTCTAGCAGGACTTCTCATTTGAGCTGTACTCCTACTTTAAATTAAAAAAAATCAGTTACATCTGGAAACTAGTTTTGAAACATTTGGACTATAGTAATAATCCCTCTTTAAGGTACAGCTTCTTGTGTCTTAAATTGCTGTAGTTTTTCTTCACCATATGATATCTAGGTAAACCAAGTACAAAATTTTTATATGCTTATTGGCTTTAAGAAAAAAAAATCCTATATTTTTAAAATTAATATTGTGTCTGTGTTTAATGTTTTTGAATTTGTTGTTAAGAGAAACAGCCCCCTCACCTATTAATAAAGAAAAACCTATTTACCAAAGTCTTGTGGGGAATGTGAAAAAAGTAAGTAGCTTTTAGTAAGTAGCTGTTCTTTTAAGGTTATTTTTTGAATCTTAAAATTTGATGCAAACTGTTGTGCTTTGTATTGATGGAAAACATAATCAGAGATCTCTTGTTCAGCTTCAGGTTGGCTGTATCACTGTACTACATTGTGGGAATGTAAGTGAGCACTGAAAACCCTCTGCTGACTAGATGTACATTAGATTTGAAAATTACCTACCAGTGCCCTTTGGGACAAAGCTCTTCCTGAAATCATTGTCAATAACTTTCTGTTGGGTTGACTTATGGAATAGTTTGTTCTTCAAGATTTCACAGGAGAGAGATTAAATGTTATAAAGTACAAAGTACAGAAACTCCGTAGGGCAATCTAAATGATGCTACAGGAACAGAGCTATATTACAAAGAATATTAAACATATTTGCAGTCTTCTGTTATTTGTCACATGAATGCCAGGCCCCTTTTTGTCTGGTGGTTTGCATACATATGCAAAGGACAAATAACAAAAGCCAATCAGTTTTGTTTTATGTAAAGCTATTAATATGTAGATACTTGAGTTCCCTAAAAGGAAAAATAAAAATCTGAGTATTCTAATGACGCGTGTTGATGTTGTGTAAATTGCTTGGCAAAGAGGAGCTGCTGTAATCACTTCATTTGAAAAAAGAATATACTTAAAAGGAAAATACCACGACACAGCCAGTGTTGTATATCTGTGCTAAAATTCGTGTGAATTAGTCAGGTTTCAATGTACCTGAGACAGTTGGAGTAATGCTGGGGGGGCCTTACCTGCTTGGGGAAACAAACCCAAGCCGTCCCCCTCTTTAGTGTACAGACACATGGATATAAAGGGTAGAAGTGTGTGTAATGGCCCCAGCATGCTGGAAATAAATGTGGAAGTGAAATATTTTTGTTATGAACAACATAACGTGGGGAAGCTGGAAGGGAAGGTGAAGCTGCTGTCTGCCCTGGTAAACATGACATGGTCACAAGCCCCGCGCTGTGCCTGGCCCCACATCAGGGCCGAGGCTGAGTTGTGGCGATGGCTGCGCTGACTGAAGAAAACTGAGTTGGGCTGTGTGCTTGGAGGGAAGGAAAAAAAAAAAAAAAGGACAGGTTGTTTTACAACTTTTCTAGATAACTGCTTCAGAGCAGGATTTTTTCTACTACGTTTAAAAGTCAGGAATATGCTGAGGGTTAATGTGTGTGTGCTGCTGCACACAAGATGGCTGTCCTCATCTGTGGGGCAAACTGTTTTGTTTGAGCCAGCAGATCTTATAGGAGGCACTGAATATCCTGGGAGTCAAATGTGTAACTTTGAGAAATCCTGATGTGTTTGAGGCATCTGCCTCATATACTCCTTGTGAGTGGCCAGGAAATGTGAATATCCTTAATATAATAAATCACTTGTATCTCTCCATGGTACTCATTCTGTGATGCTCCTCAGCTTCCAGGGCTTAACAGTATTTTTCACAGACTTCATTGTGATAAAATCTACCTTCACCCATCCCGTGAAGACCCACCTGGGCAGGAATTCCTGTGGCAGAGATTTGGACCTTGTTGAGATCTCCCAAAGAGGAATTGTCAGTGAGGATTATGGGAGGCAGCTTTGTGTTACGAGCTGTCTGGAGGCTCTTTAATTTACATAGGAAGCAGTACTTCCCATTCACATGCAGCAATTCAATGTGTGTGTTAGAAGGGAGAACATTCACGACACAAGGAACAGTTTGTTCCAGGGGAAGCAAGAGACCAAACCTTGCACTGAGAGACCTTTGTCACTTGGACCATAAACTTCTGGTATGTTTTTCCCATTACTTTCCCCAGTGCTTAGAGACACATAAACATTATAATAGCTCAGTAATAGTACAAACAATTGTAATAAAGCAGCATCTTGTCCTCAAGAAAAATAGGAAAAAATCTCAGTCTGGGTGACTCTAGTATAACTAGAAAGGGTGGAGGTTCCTATATTGTACATTCATCCTGCTTAATAACATATTAATAACATATTCTTTGAAAGGAGCTCAACCAATGTTATTCCCTTCAGCCTTCAGGCTAGGTGTGTTCTTCAAAGCAATTTAAAAATATTCAGTTTAATTAAAAAAAATATCCAAATAAATTACCTATTATTTTGGTACTCTCTTGTTGTTCTGGCTAACCTGATTTCAGTACAAAGTTATCTCTGCTACACAACTAAAATTTAGTCTTCTTCTCAGTGTCACTTAAATAATCAAACTGCTTGTTGTGTTTATCAAAATGTATTCCACTCGGGGAAAGGAAAATATCTGCTCTTACTTCAAGACTTTTACTGCAAGAACTTCATCAAACAGTGGGCTTGCAGCCATCTTTTCTCTTCACACCTGTTTCTGAACTGCGGGTTAAGGTTATTTCTGTGGAAACAAATCAAGATGTTAAAGTTGTACAGCTGCCAGAGGGGGCTCTGATGTTTTGTCCTCTGAAGGTAAAGATGACTCCAGCTTGTTTCTAATTGTGTGATACAGTTTCAGTAAAATTCTACCACAAGCTGTCGTGGGCAGCCCTGCATTATTGATTCATCTGGACATTAAGATATGTAGCCAAAACCAAATGTGTGATAACATGGGTCCTACATCTTAATACTTGTTCAACTTTCTGCAGTTTGCAGTGTGTCTAGATTAGTGTAGTTTTCAGAGGTTGCATTTTCCAGGCCTTTTAGAGGGATGAGCAAGCGTTGTGTGTAATGTGACCGATTCACTCATCTCTGCTTGAGGCCTTGGTGGTGCAGAGTTTGTGCTGAAACCAGGAGTGAAGGGAGGTACCAGTACAGAGGATGCTGAACTGACATCTGTCCAAGGGTGTTTGCTGCTGGCTCTGCTGCTGTCCCACGAGTGTCTTGCTGGCATTTAAAGGACTCCTAGGCAACAGGATTCTACTTAGAGTGGTCTCATATCAATGAAAAGCAAAGTGTTTCTCCAAATCTTAGAATAATGGAAAGGGGAAAGAATGCTGCTCTTACCTCTATTGCATCTCCATTCCTTTGGAATCTTTCAGTTTTAAGAACAATGGAGAGCTGGGAAAACTAGCTGTCTACCAGAATAAGAGTCAAAAGAAGGATCAGTGTGTTTAGAGATCTTGATCTCATTTAGTGAAGGATTTATTCTGAGAATGTCTACAATTTTCTAGTGTCTTTTAAAATGATACATGTGGTATGAAACATTCTAGCAAACAAATCTGTACTTTTGTAGAAGGAATCAATGTGTTTTTGAAAGTCTAACAGTGTAATTTATTTCCCTGAAGTTTTTAAAGGAAAATAAAATGGTTTCAGGAGAGCTTTCTTACTAACGATATATTGGTTTCAAGGAAAGAAGCTAGAACTGTGAAGATTTCACTTGGCAATGTAGAAAAAAGTACATAAAAGTAATGAAAACAAACACGTCAGTTTACTTGCAACTTAATACTGTCAAGAAATGTAGCTAATAAAAAGTGCTAGCAACTGCGTGATGGCTGTTTTGAACAGTTTTATACTATAGGTTCCAACTGACATATTAATTAAAGCTCTAATACTTATTTCCAGAAACTAGGCTGCTTTTTCACACCCCTCTGTGTCTCTGCCAACTTGATTATAGTTGATAAAGTTGATAACGTTTGATAGTTCTTTGGTTCTTCAGCATGTTTCCTCAGTTTTTGGTTTACATTCCCCTGCTTGGATGGCAGTCATTCCTGTAGAGAAATTCAGATGTCTAAGGAACTCCGAGTTGTGTTAGTACTTCTCTTCAGTTACCCACTTTCCTGGAAGTATTTTTAGTGGCAAGATCATCTTACTGAGCTTGTTTCTATATTTTTTTTTATTTTAGTGGGGGTGAACCTGTGCTGCTGGTACTGTTCATTAAACAAGTAAGATACATAGCTCCTGCTGACTTTAATTTGTTTAAACTGATCTTGTCACTTTGTAGTGTGTTCTTGACGCATTGCAATACAAATGTGCCTTGTATTACATTGTGATACTAAAAATAAATGCGTATCAGAAACTTGTAACCCTCATCCCTGTTTAGAAAAACAAACTTCTCTGCCAAACACACTGTACTGCAGTAAACCTTCTGCCCCTAAAACTCAAAGCTTGGTGCCTTATCTTATCTAGACGTTCACTGGAAATGCTGCAAAACAATGAAATGGCCCATCATTGTGGTATGAAATACATTTAAAAACAAAACCAACCAACAAAGAAAAATCTCCCCTTAAACATGGTTCTATTTTCAAGTGAATGTGGGAATACTCCAGCATTTAAAAACGCTCTGAAGCTTAATTTTAAAAACATGTCTTTAAAAAGGACCACCTCAACTTTAAAAGCCTTTTGTTTAAATAGTGATCAAAGATATTAATTAAAGCAAGATATTGATCCTTGAAGTATTATAACACTTAAAAAATAGAATGCTACTTTATCTTCTCCTTTAAAAAGTCTCCTTAATTTTTTCATTTATTAAATATAACAAACCTTGTAAGTTACCATTCTGCCAAATAAAGGCAGTATTAGATTTATTTTGATTGTTTTATTAGGTATATCTTCTACACATCTTTCTCAGCAATCATATGGTAGTAACTGACTTTTGTAAAATTTTTCTGCCTTGTGTAATAACTGTAATATGTGTATGGAATTGATATGCCATCCAAGAGGAGAATTTCATGTGTATGTGTGACTTGGAAGCTTGGAGTCATGAAGAAGGAGATTGTTACATATCCACTTCTTATGTTACTCTGTGCAAGTAGCCTGAAAGAAACTGACGGTTCAGCTTTGTTATTTTTGTGAAGCCCAGGTCTTGAATAGAAACAGTTCAGTATAAACCTGGCACAATTTCAGCTCAAGGCTCGGCTACAAATACGCCATAATAAAAAGAAAATTTTACAATGAGTTGCTGTGTCCTGAAAGTACTCAGAAGTGCTGCTGAGTTACTTTGAAACTTCTAACTCTGTTTTCATGTAAAGGAAAGTGTGGCAGGCCAAGATTTCACCCTGAACTTGTTCATGCTTTGACAGTATTTCAGTTCTTATCATAGAGATATTAATTTTAGATAAACATCCTTTATAAACAAACTCATTCTAATCTCTAGCTTCAGTTTATAAGACCAGAAGGGCTTGCTTCTGAATAATTATATAATATTCTAGCACTTATTTACTTTAATCAAGTGTTTGAATATGTTATTAGTATTTTGCTAGTTCATGTTACTGCATCCGTGCATGTGTTACTCGTCAATGTTTAGCAGCATTTCATCCAGATACCAAGTGTGCATAGGTGCTGTGTAACACCTGGATGTGCAGGCCTCCCTCTGAGAGGGTTGTGAAACGCTGGAGGATTGAGCTTGTTTGTCCAGAATCTGTATATAATTAACAGGGAAAGAATATTGAAACCACCAAATAGAAATAAGGTCTCATCTCAGCTGTTCCTCTCACCTGCCTCTCTGTAATTCCAGACATGAATGACATCCCAGAAATAGGAATTCACCAGAGTCCATGTTTTCTTTACTTTTTCAATTTCTGAATCAAATGGTTAAAAAAAGAGTTTTCACAGATGAGCTTAGTATGTCCTGAGGACAATTTTGATACAATGGGAATATATAATTTACAAATTCTCTAATAGAAATATCTATGAAATATTTATATCAGTATTGTTCAGTGTCTTACTGTTACCATTTTTAAAATATAATTTACTTCTTTCTGAAGAGTTCTGTTTCCCAGTTTTGACTTGCAAGGCTCCCGTGGAGGCAACATTAATTATTTATATTGGCAAAACCCCAGACAGTTTGTATACTTTAAAATTATTTCTAGCTTCATTTTTCCTTGGTTGATTAGATTTTCCTCGTGTTACGGATTAACTTTTGAAGTAAGGAATCCTTAGGTCTATTTAAGTGAAGTGTAGTAGCTCTTGTTGTTAAAGCTTTACCAAGAATATTTCTTTATTGTATTTAATCAGATGGGCAGCCCTTGCCACAGTGGTGTGGGGTTTTTGTTTCCTTTTTACAGAATTCAGTTTTATTTGTCTTGTCCCTCCCTTTGCCAACTGATAATGTCAATGTTTTATCTTAGTCCATTAGTGTTTTCTTAAAATCATTTTATAGGATGCTGGCAGCTCAAAGTGCACTTTTGATTAGGTTTATATTTTCCTATTAATGGGAAAACCATCCAAATGAACCTTCACAACCAACACTTATGGAGCCTTCGTTGGGGAAAGGGCTGCTGAGTTTCTGTGGGAGGGAAGATTAAAATAAAACACACCAAATAATTAGAAATGTATTTCATAGGCATGGTTGACGTGAAGCTCATGTAGAGCTTGTACTTAACCTTCGCTGGTTTCTCTAGGATTAAAGGTTTTTGACGTGTGAAAATCTGTTTTCATAGCACTGAGTAGTTTCTAGTAGTAGTGCTGACTAGTATGCCACAAGCATTGTAACTTAAAATGCTTCTGCCTGAATAAAACCCTCTACAAAATTAGAACTATCTTATGTCTAATATACTGGGTTGGTTTTGGGTTTTGTTTGGTTGGTGTTTTTTTGTTGTTGTTTTTTGGTTTTTTTTTCTTTTTTTTGTAAAAGAGAAGATTTTACACCTCATTGGTTTGATTAATACACTTGAGTCAAGTTAATATCAAAAATTTCGGTGGAAAAATAATGAATTTAGACCTTATGCTGGCTGTCTCAGCTAATTGAATTTATTATATTTTTCTACTTTCCATTCTTCTTGTTTCTGCAGTAAACCCTTTTACAGTAGTAAGGGTTATCTAGTAATAAGTTATCCAAATACAAACTCTTATTGTCTTATTCAGATATTAAAGCAATAATAAAGTTGGTTCTTCCCTTCGGATTAGTAAGATAATTGCATTTTGAGTTATAACTGCTGCAAGAAAAAAGCTAGTAGAAATCTGTAAGTGTTCAAATGACAGCATTGATATATACTTCTTACACTGTGTCTAGATTAGGAAGAGGGATGTCATTTAAAATATGTTCCCTAGAGCACTTTAAACGTTCCTAAAACAAGTGTTCAACACATCTGAAAATGTGTTAGCTTTATCTAGCTGTACAGAATCCTGCAGAAGAACTCTTTTTTGGGACAGTTGGTTTAAAAATTAAGCTGGTATGTCCAAAATGTCATCACTCATGGCGAATGTAACAATCTGAACATCTATTTACATCCTTCATAACTGTATGAAAATAAGTTTATTAATACTTGAAGGGTATACACAAAGCTACTTTAGATCACAGGGGTTTTTTGAACTTAATTTAGTTTTTACACGGTTTAACTGTGGGTTATACAAAAAGAGTTCAAGTGATCTCTTTCATAGTTCTTTCAACAAATTTTGCTTTGTACTGCAACAGTAATATCTAGCTCAATATTTTAAGAAGACATGAATTGAAACAAGAATGAAACATTCTCAATATTCCTGTAGTTTAGGAATTTATACATATTGCATTCAAGATCAGATTTTTTTTCACGTAGTGGCTGGAGAGGCTTAGGCACACCTACCAATTCTAATGCTTGGCTATTTATTTCTTCTCTTTCTGGCATTCTCTTGTCTCAGTTCTATGAACGAGATAATGTACCTGTTTATGTAACCCCTTATGTACCCTTATTGCTGTTGCTTAGAGGTAACCAAGGGGCACTTTTAGCTCTTGCAATCCTGCCCAAAGCTGCACCTCATCCAGCTGGGGAATCTGAAGAAGCAGTAACAGTAGGAGATACCTTTTTATAATTTTTCCATGAGACTATTTCTGTCATCTGGCCCACTGATTTTCAAAGAACCTTTTAAAGTACAGATCTGATCCTGGTTTGAAAACTAGGAAAGACTTTTTCTGTAGAAGTGTGGGGCTTCCTTCTCTACTGTATTTGTTAGAAATTACGGTATTTAGATATTGATGAGATCAGAAAAGCAGTATGGTTCAGGGAGTACCATTCTCTTGACTCTCTGCATGTTAGCAGATATAGCATATTATCTTTCAGACCTGAATTCAGTTCTGCAGTTCAAAAACAAAGTAAAAAACTGAGTCAGTTTCATCTCCTTGAGACATCAGGGAGCAGTGCTGTTCCAAAAAAGAGAAAGGTGAGGCTCATGTCTTTTCAGCTTCAGAAGTCTGTGGAGCAACCTAAGTGTGCTGTGGAATGGAACAGAATCTATTCTAGTCAAAGCATAGTAATTTCTTCATGGTTCCTGTAACTCAGTACTATCCTACATCATGCTTGAACAGGGCTGTTTTTTAAATGCCTTCCTTGTATTTATATCGTTCCTGTAACTCAGTACTATCCTACATCATGCTTGAACAGGGCTGTTTTTTAAATGCCTTCCTTGTATTTATATCGATAAGGTTTAAAATTATTTCTTACTGTAGTTCATTAGAAGCCATTGACAGAGGAAGTTGGTAACACAACTTGGCACAACTTGGCTAAATAGAGGGGGAAGAGTTCTTTTAGTATGGATGTTATGTTGAAATTAACATAAATCCGTCCATTTAAAAAGTTTTTAATTCTGTTACACATGCTCCAGAAATTAATTTCTTGTTTAGTATTCTTGACTGGCTCTGCTGTAGTTCCTTTATGCATGCAAATTCAAAATGCATACAATTTAATTCCTCACTTGCTTCCAACCTCTAATTTATTACAATTGAATCATTGTTCTCAAGTTCACTGTGCAATTAGTGACTGCCTGCTGGAATAGATGCACCTTTCTCTTTCTAAAAGTCAGGCTGCTGGATTTTCTTTTCTGCCATCTAAATTGCTTGGAGGCAAGTGCATCATAGATAATCATAGCATGGCAATGAAAGAGACTTGCTCAATTCCTAATTTATCAGTTTTGGTGTACTTAATGAGTTCTCATATTACTTTGGTTACTCTGCTTATGTTACTGTGTCCTTTTGTCTAGGAATGAATCCTTAGTTTGGATGATCAGTAAGGTAAAAGCCTTTCTTTTATGCCTTATGAGCTGATTGATAGTGCAGCAGATCCCAGAACATTATTCTGTGACTGCTATTTACTTGAGTATCAAGTGCTTACCCTCTTCTGCTTTCTGCTGTGACTTACCAGGAGAGTTTTTATCTCCAACCCAAATGACTTTATTTTCAAAGGCTGTTTTCCTGAAAGCTTTCAGTCAGAAAATAGGATCTGGAAACATATCTATAATAAATCTCATCTCTTATATTGTGTTGTTGATTATGTGATTTGTGAACTTCTGATCTCAAGGGTGAGGAGGTCTGGTTATGTTACCTAAAATACATGTTACAGTATTTTCATAGCATTTCTAGGCTATACAGGAAAGCAAACATCTTCTGAAGCCTTTATGTCCAAATACTATGGAGAATGTGAAAGAGCAATTGAATTACAATGTGCCTCAGAGAAAGTAAAAGGAAAATTACTTTTGTAAAGAAATCTCTAGTATAATTTTGTCACTTTGCTCTTTGTACCTGCCATTTTGGACCCTGTATTAATCCTAGCAGATAACTATGTAATCACCATGCTTTCTATAATAGGAGAGGAAATTAAATGAAAACAATTTATAGAAAAGAAATGGAAATGTGGTGTTATAAATAGTGAAGCACAGAAGAGTAAGAAATAGTAGTGAAAGATGAACCAGTTTGATAAATTAAAGCAAATTTTAATAAAATTGGAAAAAATAAAATTAAAGTTTTCATGATACCTTTATGCTAGAAATAAGTATTGGCTGTTTATTTATTTCAAATACTGTATAATTAATTAGTTAATAATTGTAGATTTAGAGAAGGTAATATGGTTATATGTGTCATTTTTCTAATAACAGTTCATATTTCATTGTTCTATGATTCTTATAAGGGGAAAGGATGAACTGATTACTGTTTATAATGTATAACATTGCTTGAATGTGGGGCAGTAAGAAGTATTTTCAGAGTAGCAGGATGAAATGTGTGCTTTTAACCTTTTAGCTCAGCAATTAAAATCACGATGGTCATCACAAGATAAAAGAGCAACCTCAGGTTTAATGAGAATTAAAAACCTCAGTATTTCATCTGGAAATAATACTGAGTTTCTGTGAGAGCTGAGTTTTGAAGTATAGCTACAACACTTAAAGAAGATGATCTCTTGGTGAAAATAATTTAACATAAATATGTCTTCCTTTGGCAGATGCATAATAATATCTAGTCTTATAATACTTGATACATATGTTTCAATGCCTATGAAGGAAGATTTATATATATCTCAGCCTCTGTATTTTTTAGTGAACTGTTTCCCCAGCCCAAGTAATTTATTCTGTACTATATATGATCTTTATTCCATGTAAATCTGGGAGTTTATTCTCTAAATGTTCACTGTAAAGGTATTTATTACAAGGTATGTTTAAAGTTTAGCAGCTTTTGGTATTAAAAGTGTAATTTTCTAAATAGTTCTAAGACACTTCATTTATTAACAAAATTACTTCAAAATTCTTACAACTATGACTTCTTAAATTACGGTGTTGTGGCCTTTATCCTCAGCCTTAGACTGGTTTTGAGTACAAATGCTTTTTTAGAATTCATGTATAGATGCCACTCAGAAGGATATGTTTGGGATCCTCTTCTGGTAAAGAGGCTGTAATTCATGTTCATTTTGCCAAAGAAGACATGATCCACAACATCACTCACTTGAAACAGGAAGTTTATAATGGCCCTAGTTCCTAGGTTATGGAAAAAGTGAAGAAAAAAAGACTAGAAAGGCCTTTATTTCCACACAAATTATTCTTGACACACTTGACTTTCTCAGTTGAAATTAAATCCCTGGAACGCCCATTACCCTGGAGAATCTGCTGATCTGACTTCTGAGTCTTGGGCAGAGAAATGCAAACTCAAATGCAGAGGACTCATCCCTTTGCAACCTCTCCTTTTTTTGTGGTGGTGGCTGCCTGTATGGAGCAAGCAGCAGCTGCTGAGCAGACATTCCTCTCAAGCTTTGGACAGAGTACGGTGGAACTCTCCCACAAGCCACACTTTTCACTTACCGTGATTAAACAGTGGAAGTGCACAGGAATGGGGAAGCACTTAAGGGGTTTGCTAAGGAAATGCAGGCATGATGGTGGCTTTGCAGTGATCCTCTGATAGGATTTGAAGCATTTTTCCCTTGTAATGAAATACAGTAGATTTTCCATTTGTGCATATAACACGGTTAACATCTCTGTCACTTTGGGGCACAGAATGGTAATTGTAACCTGGGGCAGGCACATTCTGTTACAGCTGAGCATTCACTGCTCGGCTGAGCATTTCACCATAACGCCCGGTGAAAACTGATGAAGCTGGGTAGGAGCAGGGGGAAGAAGCACTGGGCTGAAGTGGGGCCTGAGGGGGGAAGGTGCTTCCCTAAGTGCTTGTTTAACTCTTGGTGTTTTTTCCTCAAAACCTGGTTCTGTAATTAAAACTTTACATTAATTGGTGGTAAACTAAGTGAATTTCCTCAGTCAAAACTGCCTTGCCCATGTGGCTCTAATTCCAGAAAGCATTTCAATGCCACCATTACCTGGGCAAAAAAGAGCTGATGAAAAGTAAAAAAAGGAGAGAAATGTGTTATTTGATAGCTTGTGCCTTGGTCAGTGGTCTCATCCACAAGAGTGGATCACTTGTTCCATCTCACATAATGGAGGGAAATGTGCAGCTTTAAGGATGTGCTATTTCCAATTACATAGCTTTTTTAAATGAAGCATGAACTCAAAAGTGCTGGTGGACTTACTTTACTTTACCTTTCTTGTGAAAATTGAGTTTTTGTACTTAATCTCTAAAACATGACAGAAAATATCAGAAGCGTGTATCACCTGTTTTTCCTTTCATCTTGATTCATTCATTAGCTTCCTCGTATTAAAAGCCAAGCCTCCAAGACATAATTAACCCTTTTTTGATACTGAAAACTTGAAGCAATCATTAAAAATCATTAAAAGAGAGAAACTTACTTTCAAAAGCAGTTTAATATTAAAACTTCCCTGACTTTTTAAAGTTGTGAATAGGGTAGAATACGAAGGGTATGGCCATCATGGTTTCAGTCTTTGCTGGCTAGTCAAGTAATTAATGATAATTAGTTGCTTTGCATTGCAGAATTGTGCTTCGTGATAGAAGATCCTTTGATAAAATAATTTTCTATAACGGAATGTTGTCTTCTGAGTATGCATTATGTAATGATACTGTCAGCAAGTCCTTTTTGTCCAGTAAGAAGAAAATATAATTGAAGATAAAAATACATTACCCAAAGTCTCACTTTTTTCTTCCTCTTCACATTCTAAGCTCAATAGGTATTATATTGTACAACCATAGGATATTTTATAATCCAGTTTTTACTGAAGAAGAATATTCATATTTAAATAGTTTTGATATTTAGCCTTCTGTCACAGAACTGATCATACTGGATCTTTATATGGGTCATTTGTTGTTAAACTTCTAATTTTATCTTAAAACTATGACAAAAAGAGAGCTATCAAAAGGATATGCTTTTAATTTTTTGTCAACTATACTTGGTAACTAAATTCAAAGTAGTTGTATTTTCTAAAGTACATTACTTGGAAACAAGTGCCTGTCTCTTTAAAAAATGCTTTTAAAATATGAGTGAGACTATTTATGTTCTGAAAATCCTGCTTGTTATATACTTCACTAAACATTGGATAATGAGTAGGATTTTCAGAAATTCTCAGCATCAACTTAGTTCTGTCCAGAAGAAAATGACAAATGAGAGGACTTAGGCTCCTTAAAAATCTCCATGTAGCTGCATGATAATATTCTTATTTGCTTCCTCAGTGAAGTTAAGGTAAAATTCTACTTAAAATTACAAACTGAGAAACATGATAAAAGCCTATGTATAGGCAGATGTGAAAGCTGTAATCTGCCAGGATTCTTCTTACTTGATGGAAAACAAGATATGACAGAGACAAAAATTTGGAAGAAAAATGATTTAAAGGTACAACGTATTTGGATAAATCCCTGCTTCGAGGTAAGACAGCAGTATGAATGGGAAACTATAACATGAATTGAAAGCAATGTAGACATTTCAAGAAATAGCAAAAGTAATAAAAATTTATTACTGATTTGTACCTTGTTAATAAAGTGCTCTAATTCTAATCAACCATGCAATTATTTCAAACCATTTTGTACAGCTTAGCTGATACAACTTCAGAATGCAAAGCTTTCTCAACTACAGTGATTTGCTGTAGCTAATTATTTTTGAAAAAAGTACTGTGATTCTTTGTAAAGGTGTCCTTATCCTTCTTTTTAAGGTATGGGATGCTGTAGATACAGGCTGCTGTTTAAAAACATACTCCTGTCACTCCTGTGCTGTTCGAGCTGCCCGGTGGTCATCTTGTGGAAGAAGGATCCTCAGTGGGGGCTTTGATTCCACACTGCATTTAACAGATGTAGAAACAGGTAAAGGCCATGAAGACTGTATTATTGCCATTTCTTTATTGTGTACAGATAACTTGGGATCTTGCTAGCCTTATTCATTCTTCTGAAACATGGACAAATCTGTAGATGAAAGTTAGAATTCATGAAATGTGACCTTACTTACAAAACGGATCCTGACAATTAAGAGTAGTTGGAGAAATTTGAGAAAACTGAAATATCTTACAGTTCATGATCACATGTAATTTCTGTTGTCAGATTCTACACAGATGAATAGAATTAATTGTGTTTATTTTATGCTCTGTCATGGTCATTCATTAAAGTGTTTGAACAGCCTCTTAAGGCTGACTTCAGTAACATTTATACATATATTTCATTGAAACATAGGCTTGTATCTCATTCTCTGTTGGGTTGAAGTTTGTGCTTAATTAGGTGATTTTATCTTTTTTCTGAATAAGACCTTAATTAGGAGTATAGAAACTTAAATTCTGGTATGAAACCTTGAGACTGAACTTGTGTTGCTTTGATGCATTTTTGAATTTGATTTGGGATTTAATTGTTGTAACTTTAACAACTAATTGCCTGGATGCTGTGTCTCCTCATGTCTCCTTCACAAGCTAAAGTGCTTCTGTCAGCTATATTCCTTCTCTCTTTAATGTGTGTTACCAGCACCCAGCAGTATTCACTGGGGCTGTGCATAATAGGACATCTCAGTGTGCGTGTAAATGAATTAGATCCAAAATGGGACCTTGTCAAGGGAAGAGGTACAATTTTCTATTTTCCCTTTAATTTATTTTTAAGTATTTAACTCCTGCAAAGGTGCAATATTTTTTGTAAGACTACAATAGAAATCCTTACAAAACTTACAAGCAGTTTTTGTCTAGGAGGATTTTCTCTTGCGTAAAAGCAATAACTACATTGTATGTGAATATCTGGAAAGCAGAAGTCCTATTCAGATGAACTGGGAAAGCGGCCAAGAAAATTTTAAAATATTGTTCACATAAGAAAAAGAGTCTTTTCCATGCTCTAAGAATTTCTTTTTCTCAACAATAGTCATACCAGAAGTATTCAAATTCAGTGATGGCTGGAAGGGAGCTTTTGCAGTGTGGGAATGTAAAATATGTTACAGAATGCTGATGTTTTGAGAATATTCAGCTTTTTTAATGGGGAAAGGAGCTTTATATTCTTGGTGTAGTAGTACATGAGTTTAAGATACCAAGTCATTAATTTGTTAGACTTCTACAGCAACCTTTCCAGTCTCACATATAACTGAATCTTACTAATCCAAGTGGGTTTACTTTTGTCTGTAATGCTTACAAATTCTAAACAGAATAGCTATCTTTGTAATGGGATTTACAGCAGTTGAATAGATTTTGTGTGTCTGAGTCATTGAAGGGACTACTCTGGAAAAAATCTCATAAAATCGTAGCACAAATTCCAAAGATACATAATTTAAATTATATACTTTAATTTCCAACATCTCTTTGGCTTAACTATCCAGTAATGGGATAGAAGTCCAGATTAAATTGATTATAGTGGTTCATTTATACTTCTCTAGGAAATGACAACAATAGCAAAATATATTTACTAAGTTTCAAAGCAGATAAGTTTACAAATGGTTCTTTCCTTAGTGACTCGTGAGTTATATAGTGTTTCTAGCTACTTAAATAAATTATATGTGTAAAATGAATGCTTATCTGTTTGGAAATAATCAGATATTCATTATTGCCTTATTTAAAGAACACAGAGTTCCATGTAGTTCCTCTGAACTGCAGTTGTGTTTGGACCTGACTTTCATACCTCATTTGGAAAAGTGTAATATGGGTGATCAGAATTTTAGTCTGATTTCCTATGTATGAAAACCAGTTTCTGAGTTCCTTCCCTGTTGTAAAGTTACTCTTCATACATTTCAGTCACTTCTGTTCAGAGAAACAGGGCAAGCCGTTTGCCTCTGGAATCCAAATTAATTAGATATAAAAAGCCTGATTTCCATTTGAAAAACACTAAGGCATCTTATAAGATTTTGATTTACGTTAGTTCGCTGAATCATTCATTCCTCCTCACTCTTCATCCGTGTTGAGATGATTTCTTCTTTGAGTAACTTTAGATAGATGTTAGAACTGTTCCTTCACAGAGGACTTTCATATACTTTTTTGGACTTGAGTCTTAATTACTTTCCCTTGCTAGTGTGAACTAACTACCAGTGTGTTTAAATGTAGTAAAGGCATGCCAGTGGGATTTTATAAATAATAATGCTCTCTTTCAGGCTTTATGCTCTTGTATCTTGTATATTTTGAACTGGTTCAACTTTTTTCCAGTCGTTTCCTAAAATCTAATCTTTCTTGTCTTTGTTTTCAATGTAGGTTTTATATATTACATCTGTGTTATAAAAATGGCTACATGTCCTTCACTGAAAGAAACATAATGGTCTACATTGCATGACTTTAAAAGGTTGCAAATACAGCTTAGTACATGCATGATATTGAGCTGCTGAGCTGTGGGGGTTTTTTTGGTCATTTTCTGTTGATTTTCTGTTAGGAACATAGTTTCTCCCCTATTAAATCAAAATTGTAGTCTGGCTAATTGTTCTGGGTCTGATGAAGACTAGTTATGATATTTCTCAAAGGAATTTATCAGCATTTTTTTAACAAACAGCACTAGAATAAATTTTCCAGGACATTTTCTTTCTAAGATTGGACTGTAGTTTGGGTATCCTTTGTCCTAATATATTGCATTTTCTGGAGTGATTTTTTTAATCTTTATGATCTCAACAATATCAGAATAGAAGCAAACTCTGAAATCTCGTTAATCATGAAGCAGAATCTTTGTTGCTGGCAGAGAAATCCTGATCTAAGGCTAGAAGACACATCCATGAAATCTTATCCTGCAGTTTTACACCATCAAACCTCTTGCCCTTGTCACGTACATTTAATGAAAGTTCTTATATATAAGAAGATCTAAGATACTGCAAGCATTAAAAATGGGCTGATAGGAATATCAGGAAGTTCAACAAGGACATGCATCTGGAATGGAGTAATCTTATGCAACAGACCAGAGTGGTGCTAAACTGGTTAGAAAGAAGCTTTGCAGAAAAATACCCGGAGGTCCTGGCGCTGAATATGAATCAGCAGTGTTCTCTTGCAGCGAAGGTCAACGTCATTTCAGGCCAGGTTAGGAAGTGTTTACCTAGTGTGTAGAGGAAATGATACCAGGCTCTTCTCAGAGAAGTACAGTGAAAGGATAAGAGGCAAAGGAAAAATATAGGAACATAGAAACTTGTTGGCTCAACTCAAGGGTCATCAAACACTAAACCAGGCTGTTCAGAGAAGCTGTGGAGTCTATACTCCACTCCATACTACATCTATGTGGAGATATTCAGAACTTTGGTGGACAGACCCTTAAGTAATCTGCTGCAGCTGGGTCTAATTTGAGTAGGGATTTGGACTAGATGATCCCTGGATGTCCAACCTATGATACTGTGACGAACAGGGCAAGAGAAGAATTCAAGTTAATGAGGTACAAGGAGTTTTCTTACCCTGGTTTGGATAAGAGATGATAGATGTTGCTGTGCAAGCCAATTTTAAATTCAGTTTTTGTAGATCATCATTTATTATCTTCAAGGGTCATCCATTGCCTTAAAACCAGGATGTGAAGCTAAGACTCTCCACAAAGATGGTTTTCTTAAAAGCTGTTGTACACATTCAGACTATGGGTCTGATCCAAAATATGCATAATTTTTAAGGAATAATTTTATATATATTATTTCTTTATAAAAATAAAAGCTTTTCAATGGTTTCACAAATGTGATAATAATGCAGAAGTCTGAGACTCCCTGGTTTTGTTTTTCTCTAATAATACACAGTCATTTTCTATTACTGATAGTTCAGACACTTTGTTATTTACAGAGTATTAAATAGTGCTATATTCA
Source organism: Gymnorhina tibicen (assembly GCA_013399875.1). NCBI lineage: Eukaryota > Metazoa > Chordata > Aves > Passeriformes > Artamidae > Gymnorhina > Gymnorhina tibicen. The sequence continues at coordinate 829,185 of VXAZ01003161.1, forward strand.
GAGAGCACTGAAAAAAATGCTTTTAAAACAATTCTAGGTCAAATACATTTGACATTTAAATTCTGTTATGTCCAGATGCAATGGAGATGCTCTACCAACTTTGGAAGGGTAATTGTATTTTTAAAATTTATTTATAACTATTTTATTTTTGGAATGCATGTTTTATTCATCAGTAGATTTTTCATTAGTCACAAATGAATTGGTATAATAGCATAGGCAGAACATTGGCTGGGTTTTTACTATTTGCATATTGTAGATACTTTTCATTTCTTTAATATTATGACAGAGGGAATGTTCCAAGAAATTTTGGCACATTTCCTAAGTTGCCAAATGCTGCAGTTGTATTTTAGTTCAGGAACTGAGCTTGGTTTCAAGCATCGTTTCCTCAGAGTTATAATAAGAGAGAGAGTTTCTTTATGGAACATTTTGAACCTACCAAGAGAATGGTTCAAATTTTCTTTTCTATGTGTTTTTTTCTATTCTACTTTGATAGTCCTATAGATATAACATTACTATTTTTAATGTACTTGTATTTGTTCACATAGGAGTTTTAGTTCTCTTACCTAAACATCACCCCAGGAGAGCTGTGGCATTCCTCTGTTCCTCCTTTTCTCTCCCAGAACTATCTAGAGAGTAATGTTTTAATATGCAGAAAGCTTTTATATGATACCTCAGAAAAAAGCCCATTTGACTGGTTGTTGTTGTTGTTGTTGTTGTTGTTGTTTGCTTGTTTATTTTTTCTTTTGAGTGTATGCGCACACCCTAGATCTGAGGTCAAAGGTTTCCTCCAAGATTTCAGCAGTTTCATGAAATATGTTGAACATAGTTTAGAGGTCACTCTCCAGCTAGGAGGTAACACCATTTTATTTTTTATGCTCACTGGTGTAGTCTTTGCTAAAAGAAGAGCGAAAAGTGTTTACTTTGAGTACATTTTAAAGGTTAAAAGAGAAAATTATTTAATATTTCAAACATCTTCACGTGCTGTGAACTTGTGAATATGTAGGGAAAAGAATTAGGAAAAACATGCAGTAAATATAACTTAGGTTCTTGAAAAAATAATAAGGCCATTTGTAAGCACACCAAGAATGGAGAAGTAACAGACAGTATTGATTTGTTAAGAACAAATGATGTCTGATCAATTTAATGTTTTTTCTCACTATTGTGCATGAGAGAGATTGTGACTGTAATGAAATATTTTTGTATATATTGTCTTATGTCTTTTTCTAAGCACAGAGGGTAATGCATTTTGCTAAGCAAGATTGTTCTTGTGTCCTTTTATGTCTCAGGCTTCACTTTCCTTTACAGATTAGAGTAAGGAAGTAAATATTTTTGGGTTATGCAGGTAAGTGTGTGAACCTGAGGACCACTAAGCACAGTTACAGAAGCATCCTGTGCTGAGTAACTGTGCCAATGTTCTGTGAAAAATTCACAATGTTAAATAGCCTTTAAAACATCTGATTTCATAGTTGAGCAGTTTCACAGTAGGCTGCTGCATAAAGGAGAAGAAACATATATTCAAGACATTTTTAAAGATTTTTTTTTCCATACTGTGTATATTACTGTTATGTTACTGGCAAGCCTTTAAGGCTTGGAGAATTAAATGAAAGCCTTTAAAGAACATAAACACACTGCAAAAGATATAGTAGATATTGTTACTGAAATTGTGAAAATTAAGAGTTTAGAGAAACATTTGATTTCTGCTTTGGAATAACAGCCCCTTGTACAGGAAAATGATATGTGGTATGGATTTTCCCTCAATTAGCCAAAGATATTTTCAGAAAATGTAATTTTCTAGTCTGTAATTGGTTATGCTGCCTTTAGGAGCTAAAATGCAATAAATATATACACAATACAGGTATATATGAGCTTGCTGAATTATACCTGTAATGGATAACGGGAGTCTTCTCCTCAACGGCCATCTTTTGCTATATATAAAATAAGGCCCCCCAAAGCTGAATATTTCATTTTAATAAACTGAGTGATTGTAGAGAAAAATACATGTAACTGTAAATAATCTTTTCCAGAAAGGTGGAGGAGGATTATAGCAAACACTCGGATTTCCCAGGCTATAGGTTGGTTCTGTCATAGCAGGATTACAGCCTGGAAAGAACAAATTCTGCTCATAGTAGTATAACACACTAAGCAAAGTTTGTACAGAAAAGGGCTAAGAGTTGAGTTCATTGTTTGAATTACTGAATTGCATGACCTAATTTGCCCCATGTCATCTTGTGTATTGATCTGATCCATCTCTTGGATATTTTTCCTAAATTTCTGAGTGTATCATGAATAAATTTTAGTTCTGACAATAGGAGTGTTTCCTTTTTGTAACATTGGGATCCTCCCCTTCTGAGTATGTTAACTGCTGCCGTTCAGCCTGTCTGCATTCCAGTCTTGCTCATTTTCTGTGACATGGCAGTAGAATGGAATTAATGTATACATCTAATAACACCAGACTCTTCAGAACACTGTTAACTCAGTTTCCAAAAAGAGATGTTTGAATTTCACTTTGGCAAGTGAGACAAGAGAGAGCTTTGTATTTCAAAGTGTTAATTGGAGAGCCTGAGCTTTTAGGATTAATTTATTGTGATTGTTTCTGACTTAGATTAAAGAAATGGTTAATATCTGCATCAAATAGTAAGGTAGCAGCTTAAAATAGGAAAAAAAAGGAGGTTAAAGAGTATAGAGGTAAACAAGATGCTCAGGTTGTTTTCATTCATTTTATTTGTTATTACACTGTAATGTAGAATTCATAACACTGAGATCCTTATGGTTTAATTATGTTAGTGGCTCTCACTGAGAGCTTTTGGATAAATTGCAACCTCTAGAAGACAAGAAAAGGGCAAATTCAGTGCCTACTTCTCTTTCAAACAGGGGGAGACCGAGTGGGAAATTACACATTTTAGTTTCTGGAGAAAATGTCAGGTGAATGATTAAATTACTTGGAAGCAGTTGGGAATGAGATTGCAAAATGGACTAATTAATAACAAATTATGTTAAATTGATCTTTCTGTGGAAAAGGTAACAGATCTTGTAGTTAGTAGATGAAATGTATCTTGAACTAAATCTTTTTTGCCTGTGTTTTACCAGACTTTCCCCTGTCTTAGGCTAGAGAACACAAGTATTTATTATAGAAAAAAGCAGTTTTGAGAAGTCTTGTGGAGGTAAACACATAGCAAAGCCAGTGTTTGCCAAAAGCTCAAATGATGAGTTCCACTGAATCAGTTATGGATGTGTGTAATGCCATTTGGACAGCACACTTTGTGGAGAACAGCGATCATGTGATGTGTCCTTTATAAAGCTGTGTGACAGGATTAGTAGGCTGCGCTTTTGCTAATTTCTGGCTGCAGTCCCATGGAAAACCTGTTGATTATACTCCCAGAGTTATTATTAAGCTGGGAACTAGTAAGAAACAAATTCCTTTGGGAGCAAAGTGCTATTAAACTGAGCAGTGAGCCTCCAAGGGGTGATTCAGTATTGTCTCAAGTGCTGTGGGTGAGAGTAAGATGCCTGTGTATGTGGCTTTTGTTAAGCCCCCCCAAATGATGCCTGGTAGTGGTGTATCTCAGGGCAATATCTTGTTGCTCCTGTAACTGATGATTTTAATACTTTCTTCCTTTCCTGTGGAGTCTTTTTTTCCCCCTGTAGCTGTTGGGGTACTGAAAGCTCCCATGGTGGGAGGTGGTGACTCTTTGATATGACTTGTGGAGAAAACCTTATGACTTTTTTGTCCTTTTGGGGAAGGAACTCCCCAAATGGAGGAACTTCCCAAATGGAAGAAATTAAGTGTTTCACTTAGTAGTGACAGAGAGGCCCTTTAGATATTGCATAGGCAATTGGTAGAGAATCATTTGAAAAAGGAAAAAAATCCCCTACAAATACCAGAATTCACATAGAACAACACTCACCTCTCCTTTAGGCTCTCTGTAATCTCTTTTCCCTACCTTTTCTCTTGATGAGCATGTGTGATGAAGTAAAATCTTTCTGTTCTTTAAATGTAATAAATAAGTAATTTTACAAGTCTTAGCTACTGACTGTGTAAGTTGAGTTCAGCAGATGAGGAAAATGCAACTGATGATGAAATCAAATATATTGGCCCCAGATAATGATAAAAAAACGATGTGAATGATTTTCAGTATTGCACACCTAACAGTAAGAGTTTACATTTGTCAGTAATGTTTTCATGTTTAATGAAAGTATTTTCAGTTGTTTAAGAAAGCCTGTTTTAAGACAACCCGCACCTGCATAAAATGCAGATTAAAGAATATTTTAAGAAGCTTTTATCATAGTATTTTAAAGGATTTGTTTTGTTTTACTTCTGCAGTACCTCCTTCACTGTTGCTTACAGCAGTAACTTTATTTAATGTAGATCTTTATATGGGATACGTCAAATATAAATCACAGTAGTTACTGTGAAAGTGAGCAGGTATATTTATCTTGGTGCATACTGCTATTCCAAAAATTTCATTTCGGTGAATGTACAGTCATGTCATGAATTTGTTAGGATGAAAGGAAGCAGTGGACTGTGGAAAAGTCCTATAAATTAGCCTAGCTGAATTCTGTTGTGTTCAAAAGTGCAGGCCATCCAATTGATACTAACCACAGGATCCTGTGGAGATTAGTGTACACAATTAAATGTTGGCAACAGTGTATCCATGGGAACAGCTACTGCCTTCATATGGTGGTATGCAAATTATTTCCTACTTTCAAGATGAAGTTTCACTCCTACCTTCACAGAAAGTTAAGTAAACAACTTAAGAGTTGTAATATAGGTTGGGATGTGGTATTTCTGTACAGACAATGTTTTGTTCTAGTTATTTTTGTCTCACTGGGAAAAAAAGACTGTGGCTTCTCTGTAGGGAAACGTTCAACCATTAGATTTGTAGATTTATTCCTGCGTGTTGTCTGAACTGCAACCTCGGTGGAGCTCCTCTCCCTAGTGTGGGAACCACTTGTTCTCTCCTTTCAGTAGGAAGCAGTCAGTGGTGCAGAGGCCCATGAGCAAGAGCAGTTTCATGTGGATAGAAATTAGTGAGTTATCTCTTATTTTCGTTAAATTAGACTAGCCCCAGATGTTTGAAATGTTCACCTTTGGCAACCTTGATATTTTTGAAACTAAGTTGAAATGAATAATATATTTCATTTTCTGCTCAAATTTTAATCTCTGCTTGTCACTTGATTTTAGGAAAGCAGATATTTAGCAGCAAAACAGAATTTAGGATCAGTGCACTGAAGTTCCACCCTACAGAGTCAAATGTTTTCATTTGTGGAGGGTTCAGCCCAGAAGTTAAAGCATGGGATATAAGGACTTCTAAGGTAAATGAAATCTTTTTTCTCTTTAAGAGTGGTTCCTAGGTTGTGTGTGCTGTGTGTTACTAAGGTGCTAGATGTACTTACTGGTCTTTAAATGAAATGTTATTCTGAAGTATTTTGCATTTGTCACTGTGTTCGTATTTGTTGATATGAACCTCTGTAATGTGTTTTAAGTGCTATGAGGAACACTGTACACAAAAACATTATTTTTTCTTTCTGTAGATATAAGTAACATCTGGTTGAATTAAACAAAGCCGATAGCTCACTTCAGGATTGTGAAAAGCAGTTGTGTACTAGGAAGCAGTACAGTTAATTTGCTTTTCAAGCTGTTACATGTGGGTCGGGATGTGTGTGCCTGTACCTTTTGTATAGAAGCCTGGAGCAATTTTTACGTTGCTGAAGGGCCACAGAGGTGTGAAATGCCTCTGCTTTTACTTTATCATGAACCACAAAGAACAATGTGCTCCCAGCTGCCATTCAGAGCTCAGGTAAGACCAGAGCTGTACTCTGCCAGTGGAAGTGTAAGGTAAGCAACATCCTCATGCACAGAATAGCTCAAAGAGAAGCAGGGACTGTAAAGTGAGTAGTTCTTTGTTTTCCTTTGAATTTCTCTGCGGGTAGATCCTACCCATCATATTTAGCCATCTGTTAGCTCTTGAGGATGTCAGAAGGGACCTGAAAAAGATCAGAAAGCATAGCCAAACCTTGTCTCTGCCTTTGATGTACTAAGAATAACAGGTGAGAGATGTGTGGAGATGCATTTCAGGTATGAGGGCTCTAATAGGAGAGCTCTGAAATCATTGTGGGAGTTGCTCTGTTGAGGACACAGACTACTCTTGTACAATTAACAATCTAGTTCCTGTGCTGCAGTTGCATTTGTCACTGATGTTTGAGGAAAGAATTTAATTCTGTAAGATCTCTACCACATGAATAAGTTTTTAAAAGAAAAACATTAGTAAATACATTTTGAGACTGCCACATCTGAGGCTATTCTGAAAATAAATTTACTGTGAGTTTCAGAGTTACAGTGTTAGTATGAAAACCTTTGTAGGAAGCTGTGGATGGGATTTATTGTATCCATCATACTTGTATGATGGCTAGTTTTCCTTGATAGGGATGTGAAGAGATACTCAAAGCACAAGTCTGTGAAGGAAGATGGTTCTAGTTTTAAATTCCAAAATGTAAATGCGTTTAATAAAAAAACCTACATAACTTTTAAAAAAGGAAATGAGATTTTTCATTATAACTGTTCCCCCAGTTCTTCTGAAGAAGAAAGACTAATAGAAGTCTTTTCTCCTGGAGAGCAGGATCAGTGGTTTCATAGCATGGAAGTAACATAGAGAATACAGTTTTTCTTTTTTGATAATCTCATAACAGTAGACCTTAATTGTGGGGAGGAGGTGCAGTCTGTAATTGAATACTTCACTGTCCTTTTTAGCATAGAGAACCCATTGTATGTCATGGTATGCTGAACTGCCTTTAAAAGGTGCTTCAGGAACTCAATGGGTATCATCTTTTCAAAGCTTAAAGATTGTTGATTGTTATGTCAAATTTGAGGTCTCTGATTGTAGTCAAGGAGAAGATGGAAGATGTAGGTGACAAAATATTCTTTGAGAGATGTTCTGACTTGGTCCAATAATCTTTTCCAATAATAATAATAATCTAATCCAATAGTCTTTGTGTAGTTATACACAAAGTCAAGTGATTGGCTTGGTACAAAGCCAGAGACATTCTTCCACCCCATGATGTTTCTTTATGATGGATTTTGTGCCTGTGCATATCTTTAAATGAACGTCTCTGAGAATCTGTGATGATTTTTCTACAGATTTGAAATCAATTGTGATTGATGAGCATGGTCATGCCAAAACTGGCAATGCCTCCAGCTTGTGTGTGTCTAGAGTGCCCAGTCTCTCCAGATGGAAAAACTGATTCTGTTCTACAGTAACAAATGGCTTAAGTCACATATTGCAAAAATGTGCCTGTCTGGACAGTGCTCATGTTGTGCATGGTTTTGGAGGACTATGTTAGAAATTTTTCACAGGTGGTAGGACACAATCTCAAATATTGATAATGTAAAAGGCACTTCATTTTCAAGGAAACAGAAGATTCGTTTATAATAGATATTTACAATCCAATACTTATGCTTGAATAAGATTTTTTTACAGCAATTCTGATACCAGAGATTGTGATGACAAGATCTGAAGACTGTGCAAAATTGGCATTGACTCAAGTAGAGCTAATGGGCTAGATAACAGATGTTAGTGCTTGTGCTAGATAAGTTGGTTCTGAGTTGTCTCCTGAGTCTGTTACTCTCCTGTTGTCAGTGTCTCTTCCAATCCCCAGTATTTTGGTTTTATCTTTGAACAGCGTTACAGTGTCACCAAGACAAATGGCTTGAAAAGGGCTTCTTGGCCCTTTTTTCCCCCTTGTGAATTGTCTGAGTTTCAATAGTGCTTTCCCTTGGCACCAGACAAGGTATCAAACAGTATTGTATTCCAAGCAATGAAGACAATAAATGTTTGTCTCTTAAAGCAGCTCCTTCCTTTTAGGTTTTAAGTTCTGACAGTGCCTCAGTTTAACCACAGCTAAACTGTCAACTGATATGTCTGGCAAACTTGATTGTAGTTCAGACCTGCGTAAAAGTATACGCAGAAAGCAGTTCCTTGTGAAGAGGAGCAGGCATGGAACAGCACATGATGCTTAACCTGGACAGAGGCTGCAAAGCAGCACAAGCATCCCAGGCTGTGAGTGCCAAGTATTGCCAACCACCTCAGCCTGAGCTCTGCACAAGGTGCCTACCACAGAAGTATGTGCACCTCTGTGGACTGGAGTTTGCTATTTGGCTGTTTTGGAAAGTTTTCTCAGTGAAACTGTTCCTGAAAACTGGTGGGAGAGAGGAAACCTGTCCTTCACCAATGAACAGTGTAACTGCAACAGGGAGAAGGAAAATAGAGAGGTGTGGAACACAGTTTACAGGAGGCAGTAATGAGGAAAAGACAAACATGTTGAGATGGAGGTTAGTCTCACCTATGCATCATTACTGCAAAATATCGTAGTTACATTTCAAACTCTCAGGCATAGAACCATAAATTTGTTAGGCATGAATTACCAGTGTCATCAGGATGTCATGTCTGCTGCTCCCTAGTTTGGGAGACTTCAATGGATTCTTCAGGTATTCCTGCTTTCAGTTTATATTGTTATCTTTATTAACATATCTGTTCCATCTTACACAGTAATAGCCATAGTTAAGACTGGATAGTGTCCTGGCTGATATTTTGAAATTTATCCTGTTCTAATAAGTGCCATTTGCTCTTAACTGGAATAGATGTCTAAAGCCTCTTAACACTTTTGTTTCAATTTTGACACAAACAGCATTTCTATCTTTCCAGTTCTTTCATCCTAATTCATTACAAGATTTTCCTGTTTTGCCTGTTCTTTCAAGTGTGTTAACCTGTCATTCAGCTTGGAATGATGTGTGGGTGAACTACTAATTCTTTTTGTTCCTATCATCATACTCCTGATAGCCTTTTCAGGCTTTGCAGCATATTTTGTCAATAGAGTGAACACCCTAAATCAGGCATCTGAATCTTGTTATTCATTGCACATTGAAAACTCAATTTCAGCATTCGCTGGTAATTCAATTTCAGGGGTCATTCTTTAGGATGTACTCCTGTGTTTTAACAAGCTATCCTCTTGCACATCTTAAAATTAACTGTGAGGCAAAATGATAATTGTATATCAGGAAATAAGGGGATTTTTGGTGGAAATTCAGAGCAAAACATTAAGCATAACAGAGATAGAGAGAATGAGAAATTGCAAAAATATTGTCCAATTACACATACGTGCAGTGGTTTAAATGGGCTGCTGTATGCCACTGTGCCTCATTGATGCTTTCTGCTGATGGACAATGATATAGAATAGCTGATAGTGGTATTTAAAAAGTTAGTACTTCTGACCAGGACCATGAATTTATGAGCCTTAATTACTAACATTTATTCACGAGTTGAATGTAGTACAAGAATTTGCAAGTCCCAAAGAAAATGTATCAAGCTGGTTTGAGGCAGCCTCACAGCTAGTAAAACATTGAGAAATTTTAGGGGAGCTAATAGCATCCCTGCTTTACACAATGTAAACCTTGCTGACGTGTAAGTGAATCTTTTCAATTCAGTTTGACATTTCACTCATGGTACAAGGGAAGTGAGCGAGTGGCTGCGTGGTACTTAGTTGCTGGCTGGATTTAAACCACAACAGAAATGTGCAGTAGGCTATTAATCAGAGAGGCAGATATAAAAGAAAAAAAAGAGGAATGTTGAAAGATACTTACTGCTATCCCTGTTCTGTTGAGCAAATAGGCAAAATAGTTTCAAATGTAGGATTGGGTATTAAGCAAGGCAATGAATGAAAGAACAATAAGGGAGTTTAAATCTTTAAGATAGGGCTAAGCAATAACTTCAGAGAAATGAATGGATGGAACAGCTTGTTAACTGCTCAGTGAAATGAAAAGTATACAGGCATCTCAAAATTACAGACACAGGTAATCAAAGCCTGAAAAAAAAATTAAAAGAGGCAGATGAATAGCCTGTGGAGATTTATTATAGTGGTATTTCTTTCTGTTTGTGTTAAACCCAGTTTTGTCTCTCTGGTAAAGAGATTATTCTGGAGATCTTATATTACTGTATAACACATTGATTAAATTTATGAAAAATTTGGAGAATGTTTATAGAGACTTTATAAAAAGACCAGAAATTTTGTAAGTGAGCTGCTGTGTTTTAAAAAAAAAGAATCTGCAGTGTCGACCAAGGAGAGAGCATCATATTGAACAGCTCCCATGGGATCTTTGGACCTTGAAGCTGAACCCAGATAAACCCTGTAAAACCCTGTAAAAATAAATGTGCAATAACCCCAAAACCTTAAAGTAGTTATGTATTTTAGAAGTATTTCCTTTCTCTGCGCTGTGGAAGAATTTCTTAAGATATTCAGCACAAGCCAGCATGGTCAACCTTCATTTTGGCTGATCTACATTAGCTTTTCAGACAAGATACAAAATATATTCCAACCACTTATTCTACCTGAAATTCTAAGATTCCTTGAAATACCAAAGAAAACAAAAGGTTGAGACTTGTATCCTTTAACTCAGCAATAAGGACCTTAATGTGTTCATTAAAGTAAATATGACTACAGATGGTTTTTTTCTTTTTAATTTGGGTTTCTAAGCTTACACAGATGCACTGCCCGAGCAAGACTACAACTGTAGCTGTCTAAAACTGGTAATACTTTTAAAGGAGCTGATGTTCATTTTATGGTGAATGGTCAAACTGCATTGAAACAATGTATTTACATGTGTCAGCAAGGTTTGCATGGTGTAGAGCAGGGATGCTGTTAGCTCTGGTGAGAGGACATAGAGCAGCCAAAGCTTACATCTGAATGTACTCATTTAAAGTTTCTAAATGTATCCATATAATTATTTTTGAGATTTGTATTTTACCTTTTATTGACATTCTGCTTTGATGAAATGTAACATTTTGTAAGCATTCAGGAACTGATTCTTTATTTTGTGCATACAGAAATGCAAGGGACTTTAAAAGTGGAGATCACTAACATTTTTTTGGACTCTATTAAAAATAGAGGAGTAATTTACTCAACTATTGGATATAGTTTGTTTTTGATCTCTTGACTGTTGATGTTCATGTGTCTAGTGTCACAAACTAGTGAGGTTTGTTGGAGCTTTGGCAAGAGCTATTTGTGATCTCTGTCAGAACAGCAAGTCCTGATGAAGCACCACACAGTAATCTGGAGAGGGAATAAGTGGAAGGTGACAGGGCTGTGGCTCTGATCCTAAAGCATTATTTGAATCTCTTAGACCTCCATAAATGCAAATCCGCTGCTTATGTTAAACAAGGAGGGAAAGAGAGGAAGGGCATCAGGTAGACGAGACCCAGTAAAATATGACTTGACAGCCACAGAACAGACTTTGAAGGAAAGATTAGTTACAGATATAAGAATAAAAGACATTTTAAAAAATTATATGATTTAAGTGAAGGTTGATTGTGTGAAGTTTACTTGATGTCACGTCATGATGCTGGACTTTGATAGAGCAATTAGAGAAGCTGGAGAAGGAAGGAATTAACCTAGGTACTGTATAATGAGAAAACTGGCTAAAAGGGATGTCTCAAGAAAGGAAACTGACTGGGAGGAATTTAATGAAGTGCTTCAGGCATGACACTAAATGGAGACAGCATTTATTATTTTATTTTTGGAAAATGTTTGTTACAGAAAGTCTTGTGCTAGCACAATCAATAAAAAAAGCAATAGAATATTATGCAGGAAAAATAGCAATGACTTATCAGAAATTGAAAGAGTACAAAGAAATAGAAGGGTTCAGCCATTTGGGATTAATAACAAAATTTTTTTGAGGAAATTTTGAAAAAAGATTAGTATAAAGTCAAGGCAAATTTAAGGAAAACATAGATTTGAAGATTTACACAGAATTTCCCATTTTTGAAATTGAGATCTTATAAGATATACAAGAAATTAACTAGAAAAAAAATGATGGAAGCTCCTATTTCAAGTGTTTAAAGTTAGTCTTGAAATGAACTGCAGAATTTTTATTAACAACAGAGTTCAAGGCAGAGTAACAACAGGTTTTTTTCCCTCCTCCTATCTTTGTTTATTACTCTGAACATTGCTTAGCTACAAAATTACAACTATCATCTACAACTTTATGCTTAAAAGGAAAAAAATTAAAGAGTAGCTTTTCTGTTGTTGAGCTATTTCTCCCTACTTGAGTTTATAAAGAAATAAGCCCAAGCTGTTAAACCACAGTTAAAAAAATTAATAGGTGCAAATGCACTGCATTTGTTTCCTTGGAAACATTCTATTGCAATTTCTTTCAGATGAGATGCAGTCATGTTAAGTAGCATGTATTTAGGAGACCCTAATGAATTTGTCTCTGGATAGCATATGAATATGAAAAAAGGCTGTGGAAACTGGTAGAGCTGCTTGCACTTCTGGTTTCTATAGAAACAGCCAATACATTGTCATGTACTGGTGGTATTAGGTAGAACAAGGTAATTAAAATAAGATGATTTATTCAGTGCTTTAGAAAACTCAAGTTATTCTTCTCAGAGAAATCCTTCCTGAATCCATGGACAAAAAGTTCAAAGAAATATGGTGGGGGTATATTTGCACTTGCATAATGGCATTTGATTTTAAATGTTAACGTTCAGGGGTCCTTTCTGAGCGTGAAGGCACGTGGTATGTGTCTGTGGCACAGAGATGAGCAGTCTGCTGTGTTTATTTGGGAGCCTCGTATGGTGGCACTGCAGATGAGAATCCTACACCTGTCTGTGGATAATCACTCCTGTGTTCCCAGAGGGACTGAAACGAGCCAGGAATGAAACATTCCTTCTTTTGGAGTGAGAGTACTCAAGTGAGAAGCTATCAGGGAATGGCTGTTCCAGTTTCAGCCCATTTCTAGACACGTTTTACACCTCCAGCAGTGACCAATATACTTTTGAAGAACAAGAATAGAAAAGCACAGCGAACTTCTTTATCGCAACTCCCAGCAATGGTTATTCAGGCCTCTCTAACTTAGAGTTTGGGGGCTTCCTGCCTCTTTGTCTTTTTGGATCTCTTTTGAGTTTTCACACTGTGGAACTGGTTGTTCTTGATCTTTTTACATCTGCAACTTCCTGTAGCACGGAATTCAGCTCAAAAATGTAGTGTTTGAAAGAAGCATCTCGTGCTGTGTGTTTTGAAGCTGCCTTCTGCTCATTTGCAGTCTGAAGCCTTATCATGGAGAAAACCACTTGCCTTCTCTGTGCTGCTCAGACTTTATTTCAAATTCTTTCAAATTCCCCTCAGTCATCTCATTTCTGTAGTAAGAATTCCTTGTTTTTGTACTTAAAGATTTGTGAGTTCCTCACAGAAAAGCCATTCTGTATCTTCCTGTATCTTTCCTATATGCAGATTTCACTTCTTATCCTATTTGAGATGGGGAGATAATTTTAAATTAAAAAATCTGATGGGAAAATAATTTTTTTTTACTTATGAATGGTTGACAATTGCCTTCACAAGATTCTTGTGCCTTTTCAAGCGATCTGAAATTGACTTTAAAAAAAGCCGATGTACATTGTTCATATCTGAAGTCTTAGAGATCAATACCAGATTAAGGTTAACCACTTCTTCATCTTGAACAGTCTTTCTTTCCATTTAATTATTCTCAAGATCCCTTGATAATCTAGAGCTGTATCTCTGAAAACAGAGCAGTTACAAATGGTGAAAAAAGTTAAATAGAAAAGAAAAATAGGGGTTTTTAACTGCGTAAAGAGAAATACAATAGATTGACACAAATGGTTTGCACTGGAATAGTTAAAAACCCCATCTATTTTGTGAAAAAATAAGCTTTTCTTTAAGTTAAAATGTACTTTTCATTACTGTTAATGGTGTAGTACTGTTTCATAGAGGAAACTTAAATCAGTCCCCCATTGCATTAATTACCCAATGTCAGCAGGAAGAGGCAGGTCCATGCCAAATCACACAATCTAAAAAGGCAGGAGAAGAAATGAAAGAAAAAATATGCCGAATTTTACAGGTTGGAAGCCGTGGATCTGACTGATTAAGGGGTTTTTTTGATGACCAGCCATACTGCCTGTAGTCCTATTAGATTTGTTTTGAGACCTCTCCTGATGCCCAGGACAATGACTATAAAAGCACATTTCTTTCTCATCACTAGCATAAAACTTGAGATGTTTTTTGTAAAGTGCATTGCACACAGATTACAAGTGACCACCACAGAGTTGGGGCACATAGCAGCTTCTGAATTGCTCAGGTGGAGGCTTTGAGATTTCTTGACAAACAATACCAGTATGGGCATGGTATGTGCTTTATGCAGAGAAGTATTATAGAACACCCATCTGAAATATATACCTTGAATTCAGCATCACAACTTGCTTTTCAAATCATCAGAACCATAAGAATCTGTTTGAAGCTGATTTAATTTGCTTAAATTACCTTTCTTTTAGAATGCTTGCAGCCATGAACTCTTTCCTTGTAGAAGAAGCTTTGTTATTATGTTGGATTGTGTTGACACCGGAAACTGTTAGGCCTTCCTTTGACATGAATTCTTTTATGTCCAGAAAATGCTCAGATTGAAGAAGTGGACTTTGGTTTTCCAGTGCTGATGGGTGATAAATCTGCAAATAGGAAAAGAGCAGAAGCTGTTAATTAACAAACTAAAGCCAGCAGGGTAGGCAGACTGGTGCTTTCCCCAAAAAAGTTCCTCAGGCATGTCATGAATTAATTGCCTAAGGTAGAACAAAGCAGGTTTAATTATGAGTACTTTTCTGAGCAGGGATGTTGCAATTAGTTATTTTTGAAAGCTGTCTTTATGGGGCAATTGAAATACTATGTATATCAAGTTCCCAGCTGCTATTCAAAGTGTTGATTTACTGTTCTCTGAGTCAGTTCCTACTATGTGGTTTGAAGATAAAACAGCATAGTTTTTCTGAGGTATGTATCAAACACATAGAAAAAGAAGATCTTTTGTACTAATTTTGATAGACAGTTTCCTGTTGCAAAGCTAAGGTACACAGGTAATTTGGTTAAATATCATATTAAATAACAGACAAACAAATATTATTTAATGATTACTGGTAAAAATGTTTAAATTGATAGTGGCAGTTTTTGTAAGAGCCCAACGGGTTTTCAGCAAACATTAAAAGTATTTGCACATTACCAACTTCACAGTATCTTCCTTTTCCTTACCAAGAGATGTCTCTTGCTGCAAAGACTGTTAGAAACAAGTCCAAAACCTAAACCTTTTACAGTGCTGGACACAATGTATGTGGGATATGTACCCACTTTTCACAAGTTTGGGGCTTTTTTAGGTGACGAAGATCTAAAGAGTTTGTCTGTGATTTTCATCTTTAAAATAAGAAAATATTAAAGAATCACTACCATGAATAACTGTTTGGAAGTTTGTTATCATTTATTGGTCTATTTTGTTGTTCTTCATTTCCCAGCACTAACTGGCCTTTGTTTCTGGCTCTTTGTCCCTGTTTCTACACTTGTGCTGCTCCATGCTCTTGCTCCTGCTGCTCTCTGGTTGGGACTTGTCACTTCTGAGAAGGTGCCTGCTGCTAAGTAGCTGCCTCCTCAGTCTGTCAGGGTGGTTCTGCCTTTTGTGTCCAGTCCCCTCAATGTAACTTCATTCTCCTCCTGCAGTTCCTACAGCTATCAGGTTTCTGTATAGTTTTCCATTTCTCATTCCAGGCAGCTATTATATTTTGTGGGGTTCTTTTTTAGTTTGGGGTTTTATTTTTCATTTTTGGTCCTACAAAATAGCTTCATTTTCTACTTTACTAATGAACTAGAGGCTTCCTTTTATAACTCTGTGAAGAAATATGCATGGTGATTTCTCCATAAAGAAAGTGGAGGCTATAAATATGGAAATATCCCTTTTGGCTTTACAAAATTTAATTGCTTTGTATATTATGCAGATTCTGAGGCTGTAAAATCTGATGAGAGCAAGTAACACATTTGTATATTCACTATGTTGAAAATGCAGGCAGATTGCTGAGAAATGTGCAAGTTTTTTGAGCGTGCAGGTTTACATCTTGTTGCTGTTATTATAGGGTGTGGAGGATGCTTGCATGGCTGAGGTTCTTCACCAAATGCAAATGTAATGTTTCTAAACTGTGTATTTCACAAAACCTGTGAAAAGCAACTGGAACAGCTGCTGCTGCCATCCTTTTACACACTGCGATCACAGGAAGCAGAGCTGGAAGGGACGTCAGGACATCCACTAGCAGATCACCAACCTAAAATGGGATCACCTTTCTGAACATTTTCCCAACAGTCCTTGATTTTTGAGTTTGAGGCAAGAAATCAAGAAGTTCTCATGCTGTGTTTGGTACTTGAAATGATTTTTCTTTTATTGGTGAAAGTCTAAAACAGAGGTATAATCTAGGATATTTCACTGCGACACGTGAAAATTGTTTGTTTGGTTGTTATTTTTTTAAAAATGTATCTGCAAATGGCCTGGGCCCTGAAGTCAGTAGTCACTAGTTATATTAGGGGTATCAGGTAGGCACTGAAATGCCTCACAAAGTTGGGAGTCATTTCAGGATAATGCTTCAAGCACTTTCTCCACTGTGTTGGTTTTCCAGTGACATTAGAAGAAACACTAACCTCTGAACACCCACTGGAAGTGCAGGCAGCTATGTTTTTAGCTATCTTGGAGAGAGAGAGATTCAGATATTAATAACTAGGAGTCTTCCCATGTCCTAGTTTCAAGGATCACCATATTCAGAGAGATGGTTTGCTTTGATCTGGCCACTTGCCTTGAAGTTTCTCTTCACTGGAGGCAAATCAGAGAAAAAAGAAAGCAAAAGTATTGATTTGCAAAATTCAAATTAGACAGCATAGATACAGAATTTCATGAAGAAAGATGGAAAGAAAGGAAATTCAAATTGTTCATGTATTCCTTAGAATAATTAAAAAGACCTCTTACTTTTTAAAATCCAGCTTACAGGCTGTTAAAATATTCAGAATCCTGTGGCTGATACCTATTTCCACATGGATCTAACCCACTTTTTGTGTACAATCGGAATCTCCCCAGGTGTAACTTGTACCCATTACCCCTCCTCTTTTCCACATAACTTTTTGTAAAAAGGGAGTTTCCATCATCTTTGTAGCCACCCTTTAAATACTGGAACTTGGTCTCCCCTGAACCCTTTTTTCTCAAGGCTGAGCAAGCCCACTTCTCTCTCCCTTTCCTTATGTAGCAGCTTCTTAGTCTTTTGATCATCTTCGTTGCCTTTCTCTGGTCCCTCCTCAGCCTGTCCCCATGTCTTTTGTATAGCATGGGCAAAACTGAACATGGTGTTCCAGGTGGGACTTCAAAAGAGCTGACTAGAGTAAGACAATGACATTTTTATCTCTGCTAGGGATGCCCTTCTTGATGCCCCCCAGCACCCAATTGGCTTTCTTTGGTGCAGCTGCACACTGTTGACTCGTGTTGAGCCTTTTGTCCATGAGGACTGTCAGGTCCCTTTCCACTTTCTGGCTGGGCACAGAGCTCCAGCTCCTCCTGGTTGTTCCCAGGCTGCGTGTGTTGGTATACAGAACCTGAGGTGCTTGGTCTGCTGCTTTTCATCTCAGGAGGCAGCTAAGGAACATTTGTTGCTGCTCTGGTTGGCCTGGCTTATCCCCAGCTGGTTGCAAGGGTGTATTTAGTGTTGACACTTCGGACTTCCAAACTCCCTGAGTCCTTCAGTTTAAAGCCCGGCACACCATGTGGGGCAGCTTGCTGCCGAGGATTCTTCTACCTCTTCTAAGGAATCTAGAAGAGTTCATAACATTGAAGACAGTTTGTGTAGACTCAGCTTTTGTATTGTCTAAAGCTTTCTGGATCTTACTCTGGTTCCTTGGTAGTTTACAATAGAATCTTACATATATATAAATGTAAATTGTACAAACCAATGCTTTTTAAAATATAATTTAATTTTCCTGTATATTGATTCTGTATATACACTGACCAAGCTATTTAAAACACTAGTGCATCAACATTTTAAATTGAGTTACCTTTTGATGTTTAAAAATAATTTATAATTTAATGGAGATAATAATTATTACAAAGAGGGTAAACGTAGGTTGTCATGTTCTAATCTGTCAAAAAAACCCAAACTCTTTTATCCATTAGGTGTTGAGAGTGTACAAAGCTGCAGTACAACAGACTTTGGATATACTCTTCCTCCCTGAAGGAAGAGAATTTCTTACAAGCACAGATGCAGTAAGCCGAGACTCAGCTGATCGCACCATCGTTGCGTGGGACTTCCAAAGTGCTGCAAAAATCTCCAATCAGATTTTTCATGTAAGATTAACAACTTGTGTTGTTCGGGTCACAATTTAATATTTCATACTTGTCAGTGTAGTAAAAAAAAAGTATTTGATTTTCAATAAGGTCTTGTGATATATGAGATGCTTTCATGTAAGTTGATGATGACGTTCTTTGTTTTTATACTTAACACTTAATTGTTATTAAAAAATAACCTTGAAGACTGAGAGATCTCCTTGTGTTTAAAATATTTACATTTCAGTGGTAATTCATTGACATCTAAGCTATGTTTAGGCGAGGACTCTGCAGTGTCATTGTGGTTTGCCAGTGGTGCACGGCAGTAGCTGCTATAATGCCACGATTCTTTTCCCACACTTTTTCATACATTTTTCATCAGCTGCAATGAGGGCTATTGACAAATTGAGTTTATTATTCACATAGTAATAGCAACCTGATACGTGCATATAGATACGTAATACAGCATAATTACAGAGGCAAAATTTGCATTTATCAGTGCAGGTGCAGTATTTCTCAGTCATCTATCCAAGCAAGACATTAAATAGACTAAATTGTCTAGAAAGGCTGACAGCTTCAAAGAAGATTACCAAGGCAGTTAATAGAAAATTTCAACTCCCGGGGTCTTTTTTGAAAATCCAAGTCTAATATCCTATGTAATATAATATGATTGGATTGTATATAGATGCTTTTTGGCTGAAATGAACAATACTCTGCTGACAAGGGCATGTAGTAGATTATTTAATGGGATTGTTTAGTATTTAATTTCCAGAATTGTGTCTTTGTACAATATTGGATCTATCAATACCTTGGATAGACAATAGGAAAGGAAAAAAGTAACAACCGTGAATATATAAATTACAGACTAGAAAGGTTCAGCATCAACGAGTAACAAAAAAACATGACTACAGCATCTCTGAAATGGACTTTTCCCCCTGCACTTTTCTGCACTGTGAATGAACAAAATGTGGTGATGATTTTGCAAACTCTGCTTCACTTTTCTGAATTTCACCTTTGAAACCTTTGAGGTGGGAGAGAACTCCTCAGCTCTCCAAACAGATTAGATCCCAACAGGACTTGATCTATTGCTTGTCTGCATTAACAAATGAATAGTTAAGAGCTCTAAAATAACCCATTACTACAGCATACTCAGCATAACAGCACCTTGCTCCTGCAGATTATGTTGTGCTTTCTGATCCCATACTTCCAGACCTAGTTTCTCTGTAGAAACACACAGTGCAGTGTGTCCAATACCTTACAGTACCCAGAATTTCCTTCCCAGTCCTTCACTTCCAAATCACACAACAAAACCAGTCTGATGTTCTTCCCGCTCTACCACACAGCCCATGGTGTCCAGTGGTCACTGTCATCCTAGTGTTCTTCACATGCAGATGGATCCTACAGCCAAAGCTCTCTTTGTATTCACGGCATCAAAACTCAGCAGCCTGTCTTTAGGTTAGGCTGAACCTAGAAGAGGTTTGGACTGGGTGGAAGCCTTGTGAGAAGATTCATTTCTGATGGAGTCACCATGCAGAGTTTTGAAAGTAATCTTAATTCAGTCTTAAATAGGAACTGTAGAGTAAATCTAAGTCTTAATTACTGCAGATATTTATGAATTTGCAGCCAGCAGAAGCCCACATCACTGTCAAAAGGATGCTAATAATGATCCCTTTTTTTTCTTCTTCTTATTTTTTATAAGAGTGGGATGGGGAAAGGTCTCTGTTTCAATGTTTTCTGTTCCTGTCAGTGTGGCCAGAACTGGGAGGATGGAGTATTTGAGAACTGTACAAAGTAGCATGGAAAGCACAGTATGTCTGTGGAGGAAGGGATATGGCAGAAGAGGATTACCTTTCACGTTCAAACTTTGGGTTTCCTTGGGCAGGAAGAGGATGATGGAGAACCATCTCGTTGGAGTTACCTTTCTGCAGCTGTTCTACAGTATAATTATGACTCAGAGGGATATGGGATTTTGGTCAATGTCTAGTAAATTGGGATAGAGGTTTGATTTAGCATTTGTCTTGATGTAGGACATCCAGTGGTTTGTAGTGAGTTAAGTATCTTTATATAATGTATACTATGGAGATGACTTATCCTTACCATGCCCTTTATGGGCTCTCAAATACATCAAAAGATAACCTGAATAATTTGAACAAATCTTCTCTTTGGTACAACAAAACTTCCTTTAAAATAATTTTCAGGAGCGTTACACTTGCCCAAGTCTGACCCTGCACCCAAAGGAGTCTGTGTTTGTTGCTCAGACCAACGGGAACTACATGGCTTTGTTTTCTGCCCAGCGACCCTACCGAATCAACAAAAAGAAAAGATACGAAGGACACAAGGTATCCTCCCTCACCAGGAACTCAGTATCCAAGTTTAAAAGGAAGACAGATAGCAAAACACCTCTGCTTTTTAATATGTCTGCTAATAGTGTTTTATTATAAATCAGTGACAGATGCTAATTGGCTTCATTTACTTTCCCATGTGCCAGTCTATTTTGAATCATGCACTCTGAAGAAAATAGTTCTTAGAAGACTTTATGAATGCTTAATAGCTTGATTAAATGTTTTTGATATAGCTGTGTCTTAATAAAGACCTGGAGAAGTCTATTTAAAGATATGTGGGTTTTGTACTATATTAATGTTCAGTATACCACAATGAATTTTCTAATCAGCATCAAAAGTTACACTGTTATTGTTTCTCACAGGTGGAAGGATTTGCAGTGGGCTGTCAATTTTCTCCAGATGGAACACTTTTGGTGACAGGAAGTTCAGATGGCAAAGTGTTTTTCTACAACTATCATACTTCAAGGATTATTCGCACTTTGTCTGCACATAAAGAAGCTTGTGTGAGTGCAATATTTCATCCAGTCTTGCCATCGCTCCTTGCAACATGTGATTGGGCTGGAGAAATCAAGATCTGGCAATAACAAGCAGAGCTACTTTTCAGGATGTCTCTCTCCTGTTAGTCTGTCAAAGGCTTAGGAAATAAGCCAGAGTATGGAATGTGAAATTCTGTTGGGATGTGTTGTAAGCAGGAGAGAGACTGTTGTCTTTTCTTCTATGACCTCTATTTGTTGCTTTCATAATGCAGTTAAGATGGTTGTGTGGTTAGCTGCTGAGCAAAGTGGTCCTACTCTCTCCCTCAGCCCTGGAGATGAATTTTTAATCCTTTTGTGTCAATCTTCTGGTGCTCATCCAGTCCCATTCTGCTTTGAGTACCTAAATTTAAGAAAATTATTGCTCTTTTTATGTATCTTTTTAATGCAGCTTTCTTACACCAGGGTTTATCTTAGAATCATAGAATCATTTAGGTTGGAAAAGACCTTTAAAGTCATTGAGTCAAAGCTTTAACCTAGTACAGCCAAGTCCACCACTAAACCATGCCCCATAGTGCCACATCTACAAGTCTTTTAAATGCCTCCAAGGATGGTGGCTCCACCACTTCCCTGGGCAGCCTGTTCCTGACAACCCTTTTGCTGAAGAAATTTTTTTCTACTATCCAATCTAGACCACCCCTGTCACAATATGAGACAAGTTTCCTCTTGTCCTCACCAAAAGTTGAGGACATACTGTTTAACAGAGGATGATGTTCAGATTAGTTAATATCTATTCTATCTTCCTGGGATGCTTTTTCCCCATCGTTTGAACTAGTTTAGCTCCCTGACCTAATCACTGAAGGGTTAGAGAAGCAATACAGTAGTTCAAGGCAAAACAGCTTCTATGTACAAGAAGGGGAAAGGTCACAGGGCAGGTGGGACTGCTTCTTCTGATAATGGGTAGTCTGTTATCAGCTCAACTTGCTGTAAAATGCCTTCTGAGAGTGCCAGGGAAAGGTGTGACAGATAGCCTGAACCTAATTTTGAAGTCAATACATTTGTGTTTTTGAAATCCTGATGTTTAAACTTGAGTTTTAAACTTACTTTTATGACTGTATATAAACAAAGTGAAACTATGTATAAATATTTTTAAGGAAAAAATAAACTTTTTTTTTAAATACATGATATCTCTGTTTACTACTTTACTCCTATTATTCTTGACAAGTTGGTACACAAGCCTACAATGGAATTGATGCTTGGGGGTGAAAACAATTAAGATGTTACACTAATTTCTTGCAAACACATATGCATTTCTCCATACTTCTTGATGTCGCGTGGACACAGAAAATTATCATCATGCTATTTAGTGCAGGGGAGGTTCTTTGGCACTCAGAGAGGAGCTGGGCTATTCAGCAAATATAAAGTTCATTACGCCATCACTGTGTATTTACAAATTTAGAGATTGTTTGTAAGTGTATTTTAAATTTGTGTTCCCTGCACTTGTATTGCTTGCTTCTAGAAAATATTTTATATGCATGTGTGTGTATATATATGAAAAATAATATGTCTATGCATCACATAAACCTTATGTATTCCTAATCCTGACTCCATACAAACATGTATTATCTTGTAGTGAGTGCTGTAAGCTTGTCTTGTCTTTGGTCTGGTTAGTCTGTAGAGGTGTTTTAACATACACAAGATAATTGTGCTGAGTAAATTGTCTCTGTTACGGAATCCAGAAACCATTTTTCCTCTGTAGCACCTTTTTATTCTTCTGATTTTTCTTATTGGCACAAATGCAAGGAGTTTCTATCCATTTTTCACATGCTCAATAAAAAAAGCTTTTTCAGAGAAAAATTTTCAGAACACCCTTGTGAACAGCAGATTTTAATTAATTAATGAGCAAAATGAGCTCCACTGGTTTGTTGTTTATGTTCCTTATTGCTTATAGTAAGAAATAAGCCTATACCAAGACTGTAGGTCCAGTTATATTGTTTGAAGTCTGGACCAAGATATTGTGGCTGCATTGTTTTAATCATCTTATCAACAGCTATGATGGGTTTTAACACAAGGCATTAAACTTAAGTGAGTCTTGCAATGTAGCAAAAGCAACTTTTTCTTTGTTTCCCTGGATTGTCCTTAATTTCTTGCTTCCTTGCTCAGCAATGAACTGTTCAACAGGAGCCGGAAGTTTGCACTTTTCCTGACTGTGCCTCTAGTATACAAGCCAGCTGTACCTTTTAATAGGATCCTGTTCAGTGGTTTTGAGTAACTCCTAATTCAAGCTGTGGGCTCCTCCTAAAAGTCAGAAGGAGTTCAGCTGGAGGTGAAGTAGCTCTTGCCTGTTGGTGGGCAGGCTGAATCCTAACTGCACAGCATTTTCCAAGGGGATGGCTCTGTGTTCTTCCCTTCTGGTGTTTTAATTCAAAATGTATTGTTACCATGTTAAAACTTCAGGCAGCCAGGTGTGTCTTATATGAAGGATGGGCAGCACTGTAATTGTTCCTGTTACAACCTGGTATCTCCATAGGAGATTATATGTTATTTTGTTAAGTACAGCCTTGAGAAAGGCCCCTGAAATAAATGTGAGTTCATGGTAGAAATGCCTTCTTGGATGAGGCCTCAGCTTGTGTGAACACTTCCCTCTATCTGAATGAGCTCTTGGCACACTCAGCCTCAGCGAGAGCACATCTGGGTGGAGGGAAGGTCCTGAGAGAGCCATCTTTGGGAATCATTGTGGAGAAAACTAACTGCATTTTGTGAGATTACCCATGTTGTTGCTTAAGTTTAATTTGTGTGCTGAGGCATGATTCTGGTGTCTAGCATCTATCTCTTCTGAAATTATCTTGCAGGTATAAATTGTAGACTATTTGAGAGGTGGAGAGGGAGGGAAAAGCTTAAATTTGATTAAAGGTAGTAGAGTAAATAAAAGAAACTTTAAACTGTATAATCTTAAAGAATATTAAAGTTAGAATTGCATTTGTGTCAGATTTCCAAGATGGCTGGACTTTAATTACTTGGAAGATCCAGTCAAAAGTTTTATAATGCAATGAAATTATTTTCACAGCACTATCTTAAAATCTCTTTCACAGCACTGTTAAAATCTCTTTCTAATATAAAACTGATTAAAACACAGACTGAAATTTAGTTGTTGAAAATATTTTAGAAGAGTGGTGTCAATTAAGTTTTCATTATGATTCAAACACAAATTCTTCCTTGTTATCTTATGTAATGAACTGTAATCAAAAAATATCCACATTATTCCATCACTCTGCAATTACCAAATACTGTTTGGGCTGCAAACAAGGATTATTATGGTCAGATGAAGCTTTTAGAATGTAATGAATTGTTGGTTAATTAATTTTATTTATAAAATTGTAATCCATAAATTTTTGCATCTTTCTTTAGGAGAAATCCTTTTAGCTTTATATAGAGCTCTCTAGGGCATCATATGTTAGTGCCAAGGCAGAGTTTTCCAGCATTTTGAAGCGGTCTAGACTATGTGGATAAACAAGCCAGATTAATTTTAATCTATTTTGTACTGTACCAAAAAGTAATAATGCCAGTCTTTACCACTTTATTATTTGCTACTGGAACATTATTAATTTGGGGTGTCAGAGGATGCAAGCTATTCAATTGTCTTTATCTCAAAAACCTGCTAATTAGCAGACAGTTACTGGAATCATTGTGTTCACTCAGCTGAAGTACTGTTGGTGACTCACTATATTTCAGCTATGGGCTTCATCATGAAAATAAAGTATGGCATTACTATGAGATTACTCTTTCTGTAGGGGACAGGCAAATGTAAAGATACAATACTATGACAGAACAGAACAAACAGGAAGATCAAAAAATTGCGGGATCTCAAATTTCCCATTATCCTTACATAAGGGTTTGGCCTGCATTCAACTGAAAATATTTGCTCTGCTTTCTTCAGCTAGCCTTGATCTTGGTCTCTTAATCCCAGCTCCTCATAGTCACTGCTTGCATCCTCACCATTTAATTTTCATTTTTTCCGTCCTTGTTTCAGAACCTTGTCTTCTGCACTTAAAGGTATAGCAGTCTATGTGCTTACGCTACATTCATCTTCTCTCTTTTTTTTACTGTGCTCTGACTTGAGACTTTCAGGCTTTCATTCCAGCTGTCATTAGAAAGGCAGGCAGAAATCCCAGAGCACTTTGCACTCCATTCTTGCCTGTTTTCCAGTTTTAATGAGGCTTATTACTTTTGGAAAGTCTCCCCTTTTTTTAGCCTCTCCTCTGTCTGCTTCTCTTTCAGCCTTTGATTACTGCTTTACTGTCTTGCAGATCCTTTCTATTATATCAGCTCCTACAAGGTTTACCTTGTCAGGAGTGCACTTTTGTGGAAAAAAAATAACAAAGAAACCTCACCCACCAACCCCCAGAGTTATTGCAACTTAGAGTGCTTTAGCTCACAGAGTGCGCAAACTGCGTTGCCCTCAAATGAATTTAAATGAGGAGATGTGTTCTAAGACCATATTTCATATGTCCCAGCTGGTGGGACTAGACTGGGGATAGTTCAGAGTATCTCCTACTCCCCCAAATGCTTGTAGGTTAGATACTGTGATTTCAGAAGTGAGACAAACTACACATTTACTCCTGTTGGGCCTTACTACTTGCAAACATGAATGTAGCCTCAGGAGTTTCAAAGAGCCTTTGGTGTTTTCCCCTTTCTTTGATAAATTTCTCACTGCTCTCTTCATGACACACCTCTCTGTGCAGAGTGGTCATAGTCTGATGTTTTCACACTTTGAAGAATGGAAATAAAGGGAGTTAATTTATGAAGGGAAAAGAAAGCAGATTTAGAGGTGCTTGATCTTTGGTGGCAGAAAGATGAGCTGGCCCCTGCCCAGAGCTTGAGGAATCCTGCCATATGTGCAGAATGACTCCCAGCTGGGGCAGAGCAGCCCAGCATAGGATGGGAATGATGGGTCTCTACAAGAGGGTAGGACTCCCTGTACTGGATTTAGGTGGAGGTTTAATGGAACTCAGCTTATTCACCTCCCTTTCCCAATCTCTGGATATCCTACGCAAGCTTATTTAGAAGCCTACTAGAAAGTACCTAGGTACTGCACAGAAATGAAAAGGCTTCATCCAAATGTAATTCTCACTACATTTTCACAATTTTGCGTAAGTGCCTCTTAAAATCAATCTAAAAACATTTGCAGGAAGACTTTGGAGAAGGTTGAAGTTCACCAAGCTTGAAAGTGCCTGAAGCTATGGTCCAGACAGTTTCAGCTAGATCCATTTGTCTCCAATTTCCATCTGCAGGGCAGCAAAAGTCAGGTATGATTCTGAGGGAGATTTGTACCGAGAAATTGTTTGAAATGTATCCTTAGAAGAGCAGCTTATGTAACAACTTGTGCTTAAGTGTACCTTCTCTGGTACAAACCTGCTTACATTGAGAAAGCAATTTCCTTATGTTCAGATTGTTACCACTTGTTTATAAGCAAGTAGCAAAGAACTGCCTTAGAATATAATTTAGATATGTCTTCACCATGAACTATGTTATTTTTCATGTTTTATTGCATAACCACCTCCTTTGTTGGCTTGCAACACTTGACTTACAAGAGTTCTAAGTAAATTCCAGAGCTCTTCCACCTCATGGTTCATAGGAAATTATTTGAGTATGAGGAAAGAATGCCATAATTTACACATATGTTATAATTTATATATATATTTTAAAGCAAATTAACTATTTTGATTCATTCCCTTTCCTTGCTTTTTAAATCCTTGCTAAGGCAAGTTCTTGTTTTTAAAAAGAATTTCTTATAAAACAAGATAAAAGATCTATTAGCCCCAGCCAGTCTGGATAGTTATTTTGCACATCTTTGCTATTTGTTTTAATGCATGCACCTGCTTGAAATGTAGGCATCAGTTCAAATCACGTACTGCTTTTAGTACAAAAATGAAAATATTTATTATGCCATTAGTATGAAACATGCAGTCTGTGAACTATGAACTGTAGGCATGTCACGGACTAATTTTTCTTTGTTGCAACATTAAACAGGTAATGTTTTGGCCAGATATGTAACCTCAGGATCTGGGCAAAAGCCATTAAGTGAAATCTTAATCATATCCAAAACCTCATCTTTACTCTTCTCAAGCATCAAACATGAGAGATTTTTAAAAATAAAAGAATTCCTAGGAGATTATAATACTGGTCAGGGATAGAGACATGGGTTTCCTTCTACAAGTACAAAGGAAGTAACCTCTCTGTTCAGTTCACTGGTTCTAATCTCAAACTCTTTTCACTTTGGGCTCTTCCCTAATTTTTAATGTCTCAAAAACTGAATGGCTGTTGGTGAGTACTCAGGTGCATCACACCCCAGTGTATAAAGATTCCTGAGTCACAGCATACTCTTCATAAGGATGTGTGATATGCCCAGATCTGAATATATACGGAAATTCCAATTAGTTTTTAATCAGGGGTCATTTGCATATCAAAGATCATAAACCAAAGACTTAATAGCAAGCCCCCCACATCCCATAGTCCAAGACAGTTCTGCAGTACTTTTATGTAGCACTTGCATGGAGCACATGCGTGGCTTTCTTTCCTGGAGCGGCAGGGAGGGTGGCAGCACAATCTGAAAGCTTTGTACCACAGCAGGAGCTTAGGAGGAAAAGAGAGAATGTGCTTGGAGAATGAGTGTCAATGTCAAGTGAAAAATGGTGTGAGAGAAGATAAGCAAAGAAAGGTGAGATGAGAGCAAGGAGGAATGGATGCTGCTGATCACGGAGCTTGAGAAGGAGATGTGAAGGGTTTAGCACTGCTCACAGAGGTGTACAGAGTGCAGCTGTGTCAGGGAAAGGAACCTGGCCCTAAAAGTGAGGGGAAATGTGACACATGAATAAAAGGAGTGGGAGGAGCTAATTCTGGGAAGATGTGGTGATTTTGTGAGCAGTGTTTGCTGTGAAGGAACAGTTGTGCCCTTGGCCATGAGGGTGGCTGTTCAGGAAGCTTGCATGGGCAGGGGCTGTGTCAGCTGAAGTTGGTGAAGCTGGGAAATATCCTGCCAGCTGAGCACTGCTCTGGGCAGCAGCCTGACTGGGCTGTGGAGTGACCTGAGCAGAGCCTCCACGTGTCAAAGTCTCCAGTTACCATCTAGGGGTAGCTTCACGGTCCTTTTCAGATGGGCAAACCTTGCTGTACTGTGATCTTGCCAGAGCTGTGGAGCTGCAAGGTGGGACTGGGACAGCCTCGAGCTGATAAACCTGCCTCTCAGCTGTGTAACTTGCTCAGGCTGCATTGCCATGCTAGCCACAGCCAATAGCTTTTCTTTGGCCTGTACTGCACCTATTTATAAAAACCAACATAAATTTGCTGTAATTTGTGGCTGTGCTTGCAGGACAAACTCTCAGCACTTTAGTGTTCAGTTAGTAACTCTGGCACTGCTACACCAGCCTGGTCACGGCTGCTTCTGGAACAGGTGAATTGCAAAATTCACCCGAGAAGCTGTGTACTTCCTTGGATAATTTGCATTTTGAGAGTTTTACAGAGAAGGCAGTGGAGACCACCTGTCATTATTAAAATAAAGACAATGCTTTTGGGACTTCAGAATCTGATATAATTTACATTTGGACCTCTGGTCTCTGCTTCAGAAGTGCAATTTTAAATAATCTTTTTATTAATGATGTATACAATGTTTTCTGTGTTTATCAACATACTAGCTGAACTACCACATTAATTATGCATCTTTGGGGATTTTTGTTATTTGGTGCAGTTTGAATGCCCTTCAGAGAGAGGGAGGTTTGCAAGTCTGACAAGGTTTCTCTGAGGGAATAAGAAATTTCTCCTCTTACTTTTCCAATTGCTTATAATAAGTTGAATGCTGTCTTTGGTGCAATTGAACCAAATCCAAATCCATTGGTGTAACAGAAAATGTATAAATTTTTTACAAAAGAAAAATGTTACGTGGACATGGCCTTAAATTCTTGCATTTTGGCTGATACTTCTGGGTCTTTCATACAAAATCCTGCGTTCAAATTTGGATGTGCTCATAGAAATGAGTCAGGGGAGGCTTAGTTTAGATATCAGGAAAAGGTTTTTCACCCAGAGGGTGGTCGAGCACTGAAACAGACTCCCCAAGGAAGTGGTCACAACATCAAGCCTGACAGAGTTCGAGGAGTGTCTGGACAATGCTCTCAGGCGCATGGTGTGACTCTTGTGTCCTGCCAAGAGCTCGACTCGATGATCGTGATGGGTCCCTTCCAACTCAGACTATTCTGTGACTCTGTGATTCTGTGAAATACTTGACATGTGAAGTGGCCCCTAAACTTGATCTTCCACCAAATGAAAGCTCCTCCTTTCCTGGTGCAATGTGTCTGTTTGGTGGGTCTGGGCCTTGGCACTACAGAGATTGCTTTGCTCTTCACATTATGTTGCTGCCAGAACACGTAACAGGGAGCCCTGAGCCTCCTTTCCTCCCCCTATTCTCTACCCTCCCATTTTCCATATATTTTAAAGGATGCTTAATTATTCCCTTGGGAACTGCAGTCCTAAAATATGAGGATAATGACCTTTTCATTGTGTTTTAAACTGCCTTTTACTTAGGTGTCTGTCAAGGGAGTAATTTCAGAGAAATTGTATTCTTCATAATCTGCACTGAGATCTGATGGTACCATGTGAATTTGAGTTAGGAAGCCTAGCTGTACTTGGCTTTTCAAAAACTCCTCTAGTTTAATAAACTCCCATTTAGTTTTGCATTAATTATTCCTGAACCTGAGGTCTTCTTGAAAGGTGGCAACTGTATGAGCGAATACAAAATAGTTTCATGAGAGAACTTGTCAGAGGAAAATTTTGGCAGTAGTTTGAGTAAATTATATAAAAAATATCAATGGACTCTTCAGATATTTTCTAGAGGGATGTTATTTTTCTTCATAACATAAGGGCTCATCATTTGCTCCTGAAATTAATAGCTCTGTTTTTATTTTTAGCATTTATAATTAGACATTAATTTTCTCTCTGAATCCTTACATTTCAAATTCTACAATCATTCCCTTTTGAGCATGTACTACTCTGAATCTCCGGGAGAAAATTCATGATGATTAAGTGTATTTGAAATGTTACGACGTTATCTGGGTGATTTATTTTTACGTTCACGCAGGACACAGTCCCATCCATGAAGTCGCTCTAAGTGTGCAGGAATTCCACTAAAGGCTTCCACAGAACATCACTGTGCAGGTCTAACCCTCGCAACATCCTACACTAACCTCTTCTTTCTGCTTTTAAATATAACTTTTGCAACACATCTCAAGAGTTGCTTTAAATTGCCTCATGTTTCCTTGGGTTTTTTCCCCTCTGCTGCTTCTATTATTTCTGTGTTTGTCATTCCTCAGTTGCTCCTCAGGACAAAGACTCAGGACATCTTTGAATGCCTGTATGCACCTTTCCTTTCATGGGCACAACTACATAGAAACCTGAAGCTGGGAGACTTTCAGCCATCAGTTTTTTCTGGCCTGTAGAGAACATGCTGAAGTGTGGTGGAAGTATTTGTGGCTGGAATGCTGTTAAGTACATATCAACACAACACAGGCCTCACTGATCCCTCTGTTTGGAATGCCATCTCCCATCAGAGAAATAACATGAGGCTACTTTGTGAAGAAGGCATACATGTAACACATTATTTTATGTTCATATAGGTGTGGTGCCTAGTTTTCCAGAAAATAGCCTGTCATCCAGGCAGATTTTTAGGAACATTTTCTAGAGTTATGACATGTGCAACCAGCGAGATGATAAAGCTTGGTTTCTCTTTAATACCTCTATTGACTATTGGTGCATCTAGGACATAGATTGTAGGCTTGAACCTCTTCTGCTTTATCCCTGTAACACATTGTAAAGGTAAAAAAAAGGTATTGTTTTATTTGATTGATTATAGAATGAGAAGTCCTGAAGTCTTGCCACAGAACGCCACTTCACGGGAGAAGCCATTAGGGTGAGAAAAGCATAATGCATTTGCCACTTGTCTCTGTAGCTTGCCAGATGAGGGTTTCATTTCAGGTCCCATTTTCTGGAAGGCCGTGTGGCAGAGCAGTGTCCTCTTAACAGCAGAACCAGCTCTGAGCAATGTGCTGTGCCTGGACAGCTCTCACAGGGCTCCTCACCACTGTGCAGAGGGAAGGGGGAACCGGAGGACGCTGGAAGGTGAAGGTTTGAGGGCTCGTATCTCCTCTGCATCATCAGGAAGCTGAAATACCTGTGCGATGGCTATAGGAGAGACCCTCCACTGAGCTGGTCACAGGTGTTTGTAACTGAAAGTCTCTCTGCTGCATTTGCATGGAATTTCTCAAGCTTACTTTGGAAATCGTTCTTACAAGGTTTCGGAGAATCATAGCAAGGCTTGGGTTGGAAGGAACCTTAAAACCTCTAATTCCAACACCCCCTGTCATGGGCAGGGACACCTTCCACTAGACCAGGTTTCTCAAAGCCCCATCTGGCCTGGCCTTGAACACCTCCAGGGATGGGGCATCCACAGCTTCTCTGGGCAAACTGTGCCAGTGCCTTCCCACCCTCACAGTAAAGAATTTCTTCCTAGCATCTAATCTAAATCTCTCTTCTTTTCGTTTAAAACCCTTGATCCTTCTTGTCCTATCACTATGCAAAAAGTTCTCCCTCTCTTTTATAAGACCCCTGTAAGTACTGGAGGGTCACACAGATCTCCATGGAACCTTCTCTTCTCCAATCTGAACAACTCCTGCTTTCTCAACCTTTCCTCAGGGGCTCCAGCGCTTGGATAGTGTTCGTGGCTGTCCTCTGGATCCAATTCCACAGGTCCATGTTTTGTGCTGAAATCAGGATATCATCACCACTAGTTGTGTAGTCTACATGGTCCCAAGGCACACATGGTGAGGTGTTTATTTACACATCTTTAACCAAGAAGCATCTAAGCCTGTGACTAAACTGTCCCTCTGCAGAAATGCTGGGAAGAAGAAAACAAAGGTACTATTTGGAGAAGGAAAGCAAACTGCTATACACTTTTGTATTGCAGTACTGTTTTCAGGAGGTGTTTTGACCCCTTAAGTGCAATAAATAAAAGAAATAGAGCTAATAGGTTGCCTTGAACCTCTGCTATGAAGAGGAAAATAATAAGCAGATCTCATATTCCAGGAGGCTGAACACATCAGATGTCAGCCTTACATAATGACATCTCTGCTGTGGGCTGCAACCATCTGAGGCAGGAGTACCTCCTGCAAGGAAAGCAGCATCCAGGGGAACCAGTTCCTCATGTTTCAAGGAATTACAGTGCTTAACAGATGCATTTGTTTCCCACTGTAATGTTGTTGTACAGTTTTCTGTACTGATTATTTTTTGTCTTTAAATTAGGCTTTTATTTGTGTGTTAGTGGTCTGAATTTAATGTCTCTTCTGTGGCTGGGGTAAGAAGTGTATACCTTGCTTTTATAGTGCAGCCTATTCACTTTTCAGGTTTCAGACCAAACGCTCTTGCTGCAGGATTGAAACTCATCTAAATTATTAATAAAATAATTTCAGTGGAAATGAAATTGTCATAATGTAATTATATAATAATATACGTGTGTAATATAAGTATTTGGAATAATACATATACATTTGCAAGCTATATGGTGCAAAATATCTTCCTCCTATTAAAGATATGGGCACACATAAAAAGATAAGTGACTAGCCCAGCAAAAATCTCTGCTGTTTTTTTAGGCAAGTAATCCCAACATAACAGTCCAATGAAAAATCATTTGTTAAATAGAATTCAGAACGGGTCGCTGTAGCTGCTGGGAGGGTTATGCTGACAAGGATCAAGATCAGTAGTTTATCTACAGTTTGTATTCTAATTTGTCTAAATTCCTGAATAATTTTAACATGATTCAAATGTGTAAGGCAATTAAATGTGACATTCCACAGCCAGAGAGCACAGTCTGTGTGTCTTCAGCAGGTTTAAAATGAGCCCTAAAGCCTTTATAAGACTTGGTGTGTGGGAAGTCTCTAGAATGGCTAGAGGCATGAATTGAACATACTGTAAATAAACTGTGGCATGAAAACTTTCACTAGTGCCCAGGGAGGAGAGAAAATGCTGATGAATGTCGAAACGATAACATTTGAATGCAGTGGGTAGCTCCTGCCTGACACATATAGGGCTGGAGCAGAGAAAAATTGATTGATTCAGCCAGCACAATGAGGGAGAAGCCTGACTCTGACACCACCATTAAATAGGAAAAATTTTGACAAGTAAGTCAAGCTATGCCATATGTTTTTTTCATCACTGTTATACATTTCTGAGGAGCTGCTGCCCTGGTGCCTGTTCTGCAGATGTGGTTCTGCAGCATCAGGGGACACCATGACTTTCTCAGGTCTGCCCTGTGAGCCTGCAGGAAAATAGACTCCTCTCCTGATTTCCAGTCTCTATTTCTTGGACAACAGGCAGCAGACTCAGCAATAATAATGGCAAAGATGACTGTGGCCTGGATCCTGAGGGTCTGGGAGGTTCCCAGGCTTGGTTGCTGGTTTTCCCTTATTTTCTGATGGGTCTCACTTCATTCTGTTGTCTGTTGTGTGTTGCTGTGCAATCCTAGGCTAGGATTGTGTACCCCAAGACATGAAATGGAGAGATGCCTCTCTCTCTCTTGTGTTCTTGCCTTACATTTTACCTCCTCCCACCCCCACCAAGTATTCACAACTGTCCAGTCCCTTGCACTATGCATGCCACAAATTTCAAAACCTGCCTGGACAGCCCGTGGAATCTCCATCACTGATGTAATGAGGAAATGTTGCTCTGTGGATACAATTATTACTACAGCATCTGTATAGCAACTGAGAGCCTTAAAGGCATAATCTGAGACTTGTGCTGGTTCAAATGTGATCAAAATCTGACTATCACCAGCCTCTGAAAGAGTAGCTGAGAGACTTTGCTAGTTGCTGTCCGCCAGCAATGTTGCAGTCATGAGGCTTCTCCCAGGCTCTTGCCAGCTGTGCAGCTCCTGCAGAGAGTGAGTGTGCTCTGCCATGAAATGGAAAGCCTTTCTCAGATGGGGAGTATTTCCTTATCACCTCCTTAGCAGCTGTACCACTCCAGTCCAATGGGCTCTCTGAGCAGTCTTGCTTCTTTGAAGTCTTCCCTGTTTTGTTGTTTGTTTGGGTTATTTTTCCCCAGTAAGAGCTATTTCTTTCAACAGCTGTGTGAAGCTTTATCCACTCAGCAGGAGAATATCTAGAGCAATTCCTACGTATTGATGTCTAGCTAGTGTGGATGGCACTAACGGAAGAATGCAGGTGCGCCAAGGAAGTTTGTGGCCAGGGTAGTGCCTTTTTTTGAGTAGATCTTTTTTGTGTGGATTGATAAACAGCTTTGGCTTGCAAGCGAGTGTAAATATAAACTGCAGAGTGCTGAGAAATATGATACATGCAGTGTTAGTGCCTGTGGAAAAATGAGGTGGAGCCCAGCTGTTCTGTAGTAATTTCCAAATACTGTATGCTGAGGCTTCTGCTCTTCCAATTTAAGAAGCTTTGCAAGGAGAAAGGCCTAGCAAGGGAAAGGGAGAGCCCAGGGTAATGGACTTTGTTCAAATACTGGTAGTTCAAATAGTTCCCTTCATTTCTCTGTGTGAGGCATGCATAGGTGTGAGGTGAGGTGTTGTATCCCAAGGACTGACCTGTGAATAGGAAATGCTAGATTTCACATCCGAAGGGAAAAAAATACTAAGGATGAGAAAACATGGTATTCAGCAATGGTAGACAGGTAATGCAATATGCATTGCCTATGCAATTATAATCAAGGGACTATTATGTCAAGTACTGTATAATCAAGTAATGAGAGACAATCCATCCTTCATAAGCTTAAAGGATAAAAAGATAGAAGAATTATCCTAACTTTTTATAAGGATGAAATACAAATATTGGACAAATTACCTATTTGGTAGAGCTTGGAAGTTGTGTGTGCATTTTCATGAGCTGAAAGTTAGGTTGTTTGAGTGGGAGCAACACTTTCTGTCTGAACAAAGCAGAAATTTAAGGCTCAAAACAAAGTAGTCTTAGAAGTCAGAGACAAGTGGAGTTATGAGCTGAAGCAAGAAATCAAGTTTAATTGGTGTCATCTAGAGTGCCAAAAAGTGCATTTCATCTTCATCATCAATAGAGAATGAAAGAAAAGTAAAAGGCAGTCCAAACCTATTTTGAATAAAATACTTGTTCAGGGTCTTTGCAAAGTGTGACTTCCCTGGATTTCTTGTGTTCCCACACCTTGGCTTTCTGGGCTCTGAAATCTCAGTAATGAGCTGTTTACCGACATTCTTTTCAATTAGACCATTTCTCCTTGAGTAGCAAATGTTATTCTGTTAAACTGATTTAGTTTCAGGATTGTTTTTCCCTACTGACACAAGTCAGGTCTTTATAGGCAGGACTGACAGCTCTAGCAAAAACCCCCATATCACTGCAGCTTGCAAAACAAGATTTTTTTTTCTCTTTAAAAAGAGGTGGGGAAAAAAGCCAAAATAAGATTGAAAGAAAATAGTCTGTTTCTAAAAGCCTTTTCCTGGGACTTTTTCATAATGTACCCTAAAAATCAGGGGAATACATTAAATGTTGTGACTGGAATGTTTTACTGCATTTTGTGCTGACAGAGCAATCAGCCTTGCTCTGCCTCCATTCCCTTATCTATGCTTGCAGCTTGTCAGGAAAATCCAAGTTGGTTCAAAACAGCAAGATGCAAGTTCTCAGCTCAGTTACATATTTTCTCTGGCATTCTATGTATTCTCTGGGCAAAATACGGAAAAAACCAGTTTTATTGTAGACAAGCATGACTGTCTTATAAATAATTTGGCCTTTTAATAGTTTGGATGCACAGATTAATTTCTGAATTTTCTTTCTTCCGGTGTCAGGTCTTTCCTTCCTCACCTTCAGGCTATTATGGACTCTGTAAGTACAGGTAACTGGGGATGAATCAGAAAATGATGATTCAGTTCCTGTGCTAAGGCTGAGATTGAGAACTTGAGCATTCATTCTTTATCTGTTTCTCAAGTTATAACATAAGCAAAAGGCCAAGAGCCTTAAAATCTGCTAAAACTAAAATAGCTAACTCCTTACTATCTCTCTGGGATTAGGCATGTCATCTTAGTGTAACTCCCAGGGCTTTGGGGATAAGAGCATTTCCCTCATTTGTGGAGGGTAAAGGATAAAGAGGAGGATAAAGACTGTGTAGTGCTGAAGGTCCATTGAAGTAAATTGTCAAATTTAAGTCAAGTGAACATAAGACTGGATTTATCTCCCTGCCAAAAATAATCCCACCAAATTCAACACTAGTAATTTATCAGTTAGAAGTGCTGTTGCTGTTGTCCCCACTTCCTCAGGTTGGTGGCACAGTGGTTTCTTCAGGTGAGAGATTCTATGCTGTCTGGATTTTCAGTGTAGGTTTTTTTCTTCATGTCACCCTACACAACTGGTGTCCAGACTAAGAAGAATTCTACTGTAACAATAAAAGCTCTGCTTTAACAAAAAACCTCTTGGGTGGAACCCCACTGAAATTTATAACCCTTATGTGCTGAGGATGCTTTTATTCCTTGTGATCTGTTTTGCAATGTCACATGAGAAGACCTGGAATGGGGAAGGATGCTGGCTGACACTGACATTACAAATTTAATTATTCTTGCTGCAGTTTCTCTTCTTCTAAATCATAGAGCTGTCATTGCTCGGCTGGGTGTAGTAAATACTGCTGTGGCTCTGCAGCTCGTACATGTCTGCTCTGACTCATAAATTGCAAAGGAAAAATTGAGATGGATGAATATGTTTAAATATTCATTCATTAGAGCTGACTTCAAAAATTAGAATTTTTCTGAATAATCCCAGTTAGAGTATTGGTGTATATGTATCATGATGGGTGTGTTGTTGAGGAGGCATTTAACTCCCATCAGGGATATCTTCCAACAGTTGCATCTTGTATCGATGCATCATGTTTCGGCCCTTGTAGACGAAGATGTTCTCCCTACTCTGGGATGGAGTAACAGTCTGCAGGGATGGTCCTTGCCTCAGCAAAGGGGCTTGGGAGGGGTGTTACCACTCCCCACAGGTGTGGGATATGGGGCCGACAACATCCTTAAGGAGCTCCCATCTGGCAGAAAGCAGAGTACCCTTCTCCGCAGCACAGGGGCTGCAGGAGCGTTGGGAAGAGAGCTCAGGGTCTTGGAACAACAGCTTTCCAAAACTTTGATGCATTGGACATTAAGCTGCTGTCTAAGATCTTGTGAGGTACAAAAGCAGCAAAACCCTTCATTGCATGAATATTCAAATTATTCTTTTTAACTGCATCTGAACAAACCCTCTCAATTACTAAAATACAGGAAAAAGAAAATACCAAAGAGAAAATAATGTGAGAGGAGCTGGAATGAATGACAGGCTGTTAAAGAATAACTGAATAGCCAGAGTTGTTTTATAACAATGAAGTTTGTTCTCAAAGACATGGAGGGAAGATTGGGAAAACAATGGAAAACTTCAGGTAATGTTGATACAAGACCATGTAGACAACATGCCATGATTTAATGTGTACAGATCAGCATGTGTGGTCATTAGAAGCTGCTTTAATCTGTGTAGTCCTCTCCTTTCCTTGTACTGCACTTTTGTACAGGGGGTTTGAACAGCTCACTCTTCTTATTAAAATGTTATGGTATTCAGCAGTGGAAAGGTGAGGAGGGTGTTTCTTAAAGAGAATAAGGAGCAGTTAGTGTCCTGAAAGAAGTGTCTTCCAAGAAAAAAATCTGAGAGGACTACATTTACACAATTTAAGCAATATTTAAGGAGACATATAGTAATAGTCTGTAAAGATTACAAGGTTGCAAACATGAACGGGGGATAAGAATTTTATATGGAAGTCCAAAGGATGCCAATTAGTACTTTAAAATTACACAAGGGAAAATTAATCTAAGTAGCTGCATAATCATGCTCTGTGATAGAGTGAAAATTCTTTTTAATTAAAAGTGCTGGAAGGGGAAAGGTTTAGTTTGATTAATTTTCTAGTTTGGATGAAGAAGTTAGAAACTGGCGAGTTGAAAATGACCTATGTTATGGCTTGCCATGATTTAAACTTAAAAATTGTAGCTATTTCTAGACTTTTAAAAAGTTTAACGAAAGGGACCTGCATTATTCATGACTATTGAGAGTATGTACCTTTTTTAAAGCTTAATTTGGAATGAGAAAACATCTCAAAAATGCATTTCCTAATAGTTTTGTGCTGTTATTCCTGGTGAGTTGTATCCCATATCCCTAGTAGCATTTTGGTAGTGTCTGTTTTGATATGTGATTCAATATGCCTCACTCTGATTTCTTTCAGCCTCTTCTGTTTTCCTCCGACCAGTGTTCTGTGTCATCTACATTCTGCTTTCGGTTTTCATTCATTAAAATGACATTTTTCATCTTCTGCTTCACTGCACTGTTGGGGACTTGCCACTTCTTTTACTCACCCTTTCTGTTCTTACTCATGGCAAATGAAATAATCAAATCAAAATTCCCACCATAGTTACCTACAAACCCTGCATATGGAATTCGATGTAGTTTTTGTGTCAGCATGGAGACACCTTGGCATTCTTGTAATGCTTAAGAGAAAACTGGACATTCATGTCCTTGGGAAAAGGCATTTCATGGCAAATTCTCAGCCACTGGAGTGGAGGGGTCTGTGGCACTTTGGATGAAGATCAGTTGTTTTGCATTTCTGGAGACACTTGTCATTAAATGAACGTAAGAGTAGAGTTAAGTTTATCAAATCACATCTACTTGAATGAAAAAGGGAAGTCAGCTCTTCTGAGAAGGATGTTTTAGATGCTGTTCTCTATCAGAAATGTCCTACAGAAGGTAAGTGCTCTGAGGAACGTGGTGGCAGACAGATCTGCTACCCCTTTCATCTGGGTTAAAGCTTATTCTCTGCCTTTGTCTCTTTTTAACAAGGTTCAATCTCCTAAAATCTCGGTGACTATAAGTCTGTACAAACACACTGTCTGATGGCACAGTGGAACTCTGTAGGCTGTTTTAAATATCTCCAATGACATACTCCAAAACTCATCAAGATTTTTTTGGATTACTTTCTCCTGGTGTGAAAACTGAAGGCAAGCAAAAATTTAAGACACTAGTACAAAGAAAAATTTAAATCTATTGTGAAAACTCCTATCATCATTCTGGCCTTATGCCTCAGGTCTCTCCTGTGGATGTCTCAATAAATCTAAACTGAATGCAACAAAATTAACCCCAAAATCCCAGGACTAAATCCCTTATTATAATCTTTTAAATTTATTTTTGTTTGGAAAAATTAAACCAAACCATAGTATATCCATAAATCTGAGAAAATTTTGGTGAATTATTAAAATTTTTTCTCACGTTCATAGAAAATCAGCAAACTTACTGTCGGTTTTTCTAATTAAGGAGAAATTTAAATCAACACATTAAAGCTGAAAAATTTCATTGCCATTTTGATTGATTCAGCTGAAATTAATTACAGGGTAATATATTATTCTATGACAGAGTTAATTACAGAAAAATGTTACAAGGTTATAGGCTATTTTACAAAAAACCCCAGTACTAATTGACTGAAAAGGCTGGTTTTAATCTATATATTAGTGCACATAAACTGAGAAAAAGAGTCAAGTCAAGGATTGAAGCAGACTTTGAAACCGCAGTAGTATGAAAGAATATAATAGAACAGGATATTAAATAATCAGAGATACAATATCTAGCAGAAATGTAATTTTGTGTAATTGCCAAAATAGCACTTTAGGTCAAATAATGAACAATATTATAAAAGGATTAGTCTGACACTGTGTTCCAGTTCATAAATGAGATGATTTACTGTTCCTTAGCTTACATATTTTCTTAGGTGAGATAACTGTTAATTTTCACCTCTTTCATACAAATCCTTATATTCATTGACCAGAGAAATGAATGCCTTGCCTTAGGGATTGTCTAAATTTTATATACCTGAATGAGTCAACAGTGGGGATTTTTTAACATCTGTTTTCTGTCTTGGTGTTTCAAAGGGGAAATAACAGCTCTTCTGGATCTCCAAGTCAATTTACTGCAGGTCACATCCTGCCATAAGAAGCTCTTGGCCTTTGGAAACTTCGTTGTATGTGTTTATTATCGACTTCATGGAATTATTTGCAGCCTGCCCTACCTCTCACACTCACTGTGAGCAAGTTTGGGAGTGTAAAATCATGAGGCCTGTGACAGCTTCTTACTGAAGTGAGCACCACTATGGAGCTATCTTGTGCCTTACCTCTGTGATATTATTTGCTACCATTGTTCTCCATGGTGCTGCAACAGACCCTGGAGGAACTGCAGGGACTTGATGCTCGATCAAACAGCACAGCAAGTACTTGCACACGTCAATAATGGTCAAATTTTTATATTATCCATGAATAAAATGGAGAGCAATGGGAGATATTCATGCCAAATGCATTGAATCTGTGGCCTCATGATTGAAGATGCTTATGAAGGAAAAGAACAGTTCTGTAG
The DNA here is from genome assembly GCA_013399875.1 of Gymnorhina tibicen. NCBI lineage: Eukaryota > Metazoa > Chordata > Aves > Passeriformes > Artamidae > Gymnorhina > Gymnorhina tibicen. The sequence goes on from VXAZ01003161.1 coordinate 869,638, forward strand.
TCCTGGTTCATAGTTAGTTGCCAGGTAACTGCTTTCAGAGAATCAGAATAAGTATATTTTCTTAGTACCTATTGAATAGATCATTATTTTAGCTTTACAAGGAGCTAGTTTATATTTCCACGGTGATCTCACTGATTACTACAACATATTGCACTAAGCAAGGGCTTCCCCCATACATGAGCTGTCAAGAGTCAGTATTTTAAGTACAGGATATATGAACACAACTAAAAATAATTATTAAATATTTAGTGTTGTATTCTACCTCTTACCAAGCAGGAATACTGAAGCCAGGAAGAAAATCCACAGGATTTCCCTTTCTCTCCTTTTTGTTTTTCTCCTCCTCTCCTTTTGTTCTCTCCCTTTTCCTCCTGTCCCAGTTGTACACTCCATTATGGTGAAGTGGTGAGAAACAGAAAAATCGATGGAGGAAATGCCGAAAGTACAGGTAAAAATACATCTTATTGGACTCAGGGGTAAAGGCTACAGACGGCCAGACTTTAGAAAAATCATTGTTAGAAATACCAAGTACGTATGAAGAAAGGGCAACTGTGGAATGTAACAGTCCTAAGGACATAAGAGATCGTGTCAAGTATGTGAGTAATAGAGGAGGAGCTTACATCACTGGTTTTTGAGTAGTTTTCCTTTTTCTTTCAATGTGCAGAACCCTGTCTAGTGAACTCAGGACTGTGGATAAACACTTTTTTTCCTTGCTTACTTTCAACAGGATGATGAGAAGTCATCCTCCCACACCCAGAGGCCATGGGCTGTGAACCAGTTTTCTCTGGAGCTTACAGAGAAAAAGTCTCCTTTAGAAAGCATTCCAGGTCAGGAGCTTTAGTCATTAACTTTTGCTGGTCTGATGCCCCTCGGAGCAATTCCATGTTCTATTGAATGAAGGGAAAAACAACCCCAAAGTATATCCACTGGTATCTTTTATTAAGTTATGCAAAATACAGTATTAATTATGACACTGCATGCATTTTAGACAATATAAATGCAAGCCTACAGAAAATGTGACAAAGAAACCCTCAATTACTTTTGAGGTAGTATACAAGGAAAAATAGGAAAGCAGAAACACAGTGGATTAAAAGAACAAAATATTAGTATCACTTTGTGCATACATTAGTCACTCATAAATACATTTGTATGAAATAACTTAAGATACAATTCCATTCTTGTTAAAAAATATACTTCTTCAAATTCACCATTCTTGTTTGTTTTGATTTCACATGACATTTTATGGTATTTTATCAGGTGGGGTTTTTTTTTTTTTGTCACTGCCATCATGATTTTACCCTTTTCCTCCAAGAATTTAGGCACAGATGGCCTCATGCACAAAAATAAATAAGAAACCTGCTTGAAGGGAAAAGAATTCTGCTCAAATAGCTTAGGATAGTCTAATAAATACATTTTTGTTTATAAAAATATTTCAGGTTTATAAAAGAGGGGAGGGGACATTCTCCCATGTGGAAAGGATGTCAAGTGAAAAGTGCTTTATAACGTTTTCGAAGAGATTTTGTTTTAAACATATAGTACCATTATGAATATATATTTTATAATAATCCTGTTTCTTAGAACCTTATTGTTCACTAGAAGTATCAAATGCTCTTTTCTTCCTTTTGTTTGCTGTCTTATTGCCGTTTGGGGAGATGCCTAGTTCAGAAGGGTTCCATATAACTGTGCTTTTGTAAGGCTATCCTTCCGACTCAGACCAGTGCTCCCAGTCCGCTGAAACTGCTGCTGTTTGCTGTGAATACCCGAATGGCTTCCTTGATCCATGGAAGACTGGTGGATTTCTGAAGCCTCCACTGAACTCTGATTGAGTGACTCTGCTGAGCTGTTGGGGCTCACGTCCACGTATTCCCTTTTCAATACTGGGCTATTTTCGATGTTTTTGCTACTGCATAACTGGACAGTGATCCTTTCGTTTTTTTGGTCTCTTGATTCTTTTGTTTTGTAAGTGGGCAATTTGTCCTGTTTACAGCTTGTGCTGATGTCAATGTTCAGGCCACTGTCTGTTCTCAGGAAGCAAGAATCCACAAGTCTGCTTTGGCAGATGTCGTCTCCCTCTGAGCAGCTGTCTGCTTTGTAGCTAGCATAGATGGGGCTTGTTCGACTGTCCCCCTTCTTGATGGGGCTGCTGTAGTACTGCTCTGAGAAACTGCAGGGCGACAGCCTGCCAGCATTCCTGTAGGAGTATGCTCCAATGTCCTCCACACTCAGCTGCCTCCATCGCCCTGGCAAGTCCTCTTCTGAAAGGTGGGTGCTCCTGCACTCGTTCCTCATTTTCTGGTTCGCTAAAGCCTGCTGTGGTGTTATGGCTGAGAAATGAAAAGGTTCGTTTGCATATGGAGGCAGAGTCCTGGTAAAAGTGGGTGAGTTCTCGTTGTCGTCAGCGAGCTCCATGTGCTGTGCGGGTTTGGGCTTGGCAAACCTGGGGCTCCCCTGATGCTCGTAACCCGCGGGTGACTTCCTCTCAAACAGTTCGTCTCGGTTGCTCATGTAGATCGCTTGCTGGGAGGCTGTCAGAGTGTTGGCTTGGGCGTTCTCCTTCTCCTCGGACGTGACGCTGAAGCTGGAGTAGGAGCTGGACGTTGGCAGAGAGGTAATGTACTCTGGGAAGGCTTCGTGGGAGAAGCTGGAATGGAAGCCGTCTTCTTCAACAGTGCTGTCTGTGGAGTTTTGGGACCGCAGGAACCCCACGTCTTTCACTTGCGTGTCCACGCTCGGCCGCCTCTCCCTCCTCCTCTCCTCAGGACAGTAAAGGGCCGTGTCACTGCAGTAGATGTCGGACTTGTACTGGGGTCTTTGTCCAACTTTTCCAGCAGAGTCCTGAAAATTGATATCCCTCGTAGATGGGCTTGACAAGTGTGAGGACAAGCTGTTGGGGTCTGGTTTTTCCAGTACTTTGGCAATGACGCAAGTGGGAATGGTATCAGCGTAAGAAGTGTGGCACAAGGGGACAGAAAGGCTGCACCCGTGTTTTTCCAGGTGGATGCTGACTCTTTCCTGAAAGTCAGTTGGCAACTGCAACATAAAGGGATAGCAAGGAGAAAGGAGAAAAGGGTGCATGTTAATAGAGGTGTCAGATGAGTACTGTTTATGACATTATGTAGCTCACAATGCATGGTTCTTTGGCTAATGTGATGGCCACAGTCTTTGTGCATTTCTGGAAACAAATGTAATCAAATGACTTTCGTTTGTTTGCTTAACATTTGTGCATCTTCATCTGCTTTCCCTCACGGATAACACTGTGAAACTGAAATGTTTCCTTCCAAATTAATTCAGGTTGGATAGGAATGATCATAGAATTGCTCAGGTCAGAAAAGGCCTCTACGCTCATTGAGTCCAGCCATTAACCCAACACTTCCAGGTTTACCTTACTGATGTAAATAAATTATGTAGTAAACAACAATCTTAAAAAGGCAGGTAGGGAATTACAGCCTACAGCAACATTTTCCAGACTGTGTGCTTGGGTGTGATTTGCAGCTGGAGTGTGAGTGTGCAGAGGTCTCTGCAGGGGTGAGGAAGAAGGAGGAAGAGATCAGATCTATTCTGTTCTTCTTTTGCCTTTCCTCGAGCTCATCTTGCCTACAACCCCATGCCAAATTGGCTCCTGCCCTCCAGCATCACATTTGACAAACAATGTTGTTTGAAGATGCAGAAAAGCTGTCTGACACTTATAGAAGTGGTACTGGCTGCTGTGGCAGAATTATTCCCGTGCTGGGAAGAAGCAAATCAAGCTGGCTTCCTTGCCCCTTCAGTTGGACACTGCTTGTCAGATCAACCATCCACATAAGCCTCAAAATGTCCTTCCACACTGACAGAAATAAGCTCTAAGACCTGAACTCATACTGTGATTCCTGTGACAGAATTTGGCAATAAGTCTCTTATGCATCAGAAATCATATAGGGTTTTTTGTAGAAAGCCAGGATCAGGGCTGTGGATGGTGGTTTCACCTGCCATTCTGTCATGTGGACCAGAAGAGAGAGACAGATGACATTCCTTGGTGATGCCTACTCAGGTATCACCAAGTATGCTTTCCTGTCAAATTTTATCTGCCTTACTCACGTCAGATCTCTATCAGTGATCAGACAGCAATATGAGAGTGGTTGTCCCTCAGTATTTCTTGCTGGATATCAGAAGAATTCATGTTTGGAATAAGTTTTGAGTTTGTGATTGTGATAGCTCCTTTGATATCCGTGTTGATTTATGCCACTTGGGAATTTATCCCTTCAATGCTTGGCTGAACTCTGATTTACTCAGCACTTTCTTTTTATAACTAGAAATCAAGTTCCTCTTTACAAAATAATCAGTGGTTAACCTTATGACCTTAGCAATCTCACTTCCTCCTTAAATTTGTTCCTCTAGAGGAGAGAACGCTACAAATAACTGGACTTGTCCCCCTCCCCTTTATTTTTGGCAAAGAAAATTTAAGGTGCCTGCACCTTGTCATGGTCTCACACTGTATAAGATATGGAACTCCTCTTTTAGCTTCATTGCAAAGTTTTTAAAGCCGGTTTAAGCCTCAAACCTTAGTGTGTTCTCAATAAGGCATGTAGTGAAATGGCATTCTTGCTATTTGTAGTAGAATGAGTGTTTTTTCAATCAACAGACGTTCCAGGATATTTTGGATTAATCATTGTGTTGCTAATTAACTCGTATGTCTTCCATTGGAAATAAATTATATTGCCAGTCTGCTGGCAGACAGCAACATTAGTCATAGTAAGTACAGATGCAACAAAGATTGAACAAACAGGTTGCAAAATAGGCCTGGTGTAAATTGCCATAGAAATGAGGAAAAGAAATACAGTTAATTTAATGTGAAAGTGCTGTATGGGGCAGCTCTTATTTTAGTGTCCTGTAGCACCACTATTTGATCTATTTTATATACATTATTAGGATTATGAAATGTGTTAAAAAGAACATTGTTTTCTGGGCACTGCACTGGAAACTGGAATTACTAAAATGATACTGCTGTCACATTACTATATTGTACTACAGTTTAGGTTTCTGGATAACATACAATAGTTTATCCGGCAATATTTGCATTTGTAAGGAATTTATTGGCTGTGACAGCACATTCACACTTGCTAAATTAATAAATACTTGGACTTATGAGTGGATACTGCCTATTTAACTGAGTATATGACAGTCTGGGAAATTGTAGGGAAATCTCACATTTGTGATACTTCTCTGCAAATGAACAACTTAGTGCTTTTAAAGTCCTAATTATAACAGGTAGGGTGCTTTCAAGTGTGAGTAATGTTATGATAATTCCTGGATACAATTTGCTAAGGGAAGTCAGTTAACAGGAAAAAATAACAGGACCAAGATAATGGTTAATTTGGAAGTTCTGTCTCTGTTCCAGAAAATCATTGTCTGTTTGACAGAAGAATCTTGCTCCATCTTTATTTAAAAGGGTTGTTTAGTGCTCTGAAGCCATCTACTGACTTATAAATGGTTTGTACATTCCAAATTTAATTTTGCAATATTCCATTGCAGAATTGCACGAGAGGCTGTTTGGGGGAATGTTGACCTGATGGGACTGATGACGGAAAAGCTATTTTCTGTAACCTTCACTGAACCAATAAATGTGAGGAAGGTGCTATTGCTTTGTGCAGGGCCTGGATCCCTAAAGACTGTCTTCTTCACTAAAATAATATTTACCTCCCCTTTAAGGAGCCTATTTCTCAAGCCTCGTTTCCTTGGAAGCGAGGATTATTAATTAAAGTTTACACCTTGGAAATCAATCATTCGGTGCTCTGGTTTCTTTAGAAAAAGGTATTTGTTCTGTCAGTCCATTTTAAAATTCAGGTTTGGAAACTAGCTCGACTGGAAAATAGCTTCAGGAGGAAAATTGATTATATCAGAATCTCTGACGCCTGTAGCTTGTCATTTCCCTGCTCTCACCCCACTGCTCCTGCCCAGCATTTTGCATTCTAGAGTTCACAGCACTTCAGTGTTGCTAAAACCATTGTTTTACAGGCAATCAGTGCAGGCCCATTCTACTGGATAGGAGAGGTTTTGGGGAAGAGAGTACCTTCAAGTTCCACCGTGGGCTGTGATTTTGTCAGTACCTCCCTCAACTGCACAGAACACCAGCAGGCGCACAAGGCCTCCTGTGGCTTAAAGGAGGGTGTGTGGGGGAATAAAAGCCTTAAGGGCAAACAAATGCTGGAATTTATACATGCAAAATAACCAGTTTTCCATACAATATTTATATCCTTGAATATTCAAGAAGTTTGGTCACATTACCTCTGAAAGTTTATGTGCCCTGTCGTAGTTCTTGCTGCACTGGAGCAGCTGAGCAGCTAAATTGCAGTCCTTCCTGTAGAGCTCCTGGAAAACACAAAAAATAGCCTCTTCTTTAAAGTTAGCAAAGTGCTTGTGGCTTTCAGCCTTTTCCCCATGCCTGATCAATCTTTTCAAAATTCACTTTGGGGAGATTTGGAGCGTACTTTAATTTCTAAACAAATTAAGATGCTGTGTTTCTTGCAAATCCCAGAGATATTTTCTCCTTTGCTCTGTGAGGGCTGATAAAATTACTAAGAATAAACTTCTGAGACCTGTTACAACAGAACAGTAATCTGCATTTCAGAGGATGGATGCTTACCATTAAGAACTGAATTTTATACTGTTAACATGCATGGTACTGTGAAGGCTAAAAAACCATGATCTTTTAAGCAAAACCGAAAATTTTTACTGAGTATTATCCAGACCAGCACTAAAATAATACTTTAGAAAGTGCTAAAATAATCTTATGAGACTGTGGGAGAAATTAATTACAGAAATATACATTGTGTTGTTCTTTTAAAAAGGGAGACTCTTTCTCCTTTTGATATTTCTTGCTGGTTCCTGGCTCCTTTAATGTCTTGCAAAATGCAGCTATAGAAATATATTAAATCTCACTGCAAATATTTGATGCTGCAGAACAGAATATTTTCACTGAGCAAGAAATTAACATGAGAATTCCACACAGGGAAGGAGAGAATTTAAGCAAGCTTCTTATACTATCTTCATATTGAATGGCTCCCACAGCCTATTTAATGGGAAAATTCAGCACACAGATTTGCCCTTCACCTAAATTTAATTCAGCACACATGACTTTCAGCCAGTATCTCTGGGTCCCTGAAGGTAAGAGTTGTATGCTTTTTTCCTTATCCAGTTGCATTAAAACCAGGGTTGGCTTCAGAAGTTGACTTTATAGGTGGGCAGAGATGAGATGTACAAAGCATAAAAGTGCTATCGGCACTGGGCTGTGTTAATGTGTAAAAAGTAGTACGTGTTTATAGACAAAAGTTGTAGAATATTGATATGATTTGGATTTTCTCTGGTGTTAATAATTTTATTGCATGCTGATTTTTATGGTTCCATTTATTCTCTTAAAAACTGATAGAGAAATTTTCTGTGAAAAAGAAATTCCCTCTCTTTTAAAATATCATTTTAAGGTATTCTGTAATAACATGCAGCAAGATGTTCTTGTAAGTCTATGAGAGATGGGGATAGTTTTCCTATGAACATTAGTTCACATATCTTCATATTCAAGGACCTTTAGATAATTTTATTTTGTGATTTTTTTCTGTGTCTTTGTGAGATTTTATACATGCCACTTCAGCCTCAAATGTACTGGGGAGACATATTCATTTATGTGGGTCTTAAATTTTATATCAGGACACACTATTTTCATTCCTGAAAAAGTAAGAACCCAAGAATACAATTTAGAAGTAAAATCTGTTGCACGTGCATGTGATCCTGACATGTTGCATGCACGTTAAACCCATAATATATTGCTGCACAATGTATAGCACAGACAGGTACCCTGAGGCCCATATGGCATTTCCAGGCACACAAAGATGATATCTCTCAAGAATCTAATCCTTTCTTCGAAAGCTGTGTGCCTGTCTTTCTGCGCAGCGGTTGTCATGGAGAGTACAAAAAGCATTTCTGACACTTTATTTTTAGCAGCTTTAAAAATTACTACAGAAAAATTACATGTGAGCTACATGTGCCACGTGTACTTTGTTCTCGACCTGCTGGGCCGAGCCATGTGACTGGAGTGACTTTCTCTCCTTTAATGCTCGCCTGAATGGAAGCCAGCCATATCTGTGGCAACTAGAACAATAACTGGCAACTAATGCAAGAAGGGTTTACCACAGTTCAAAATATGTTTTTGTATCAAAAGCATCATTTTACATTTCTGTCAGAAGAGTGAGGGGAAGTGTAATTGAAGAAAGAAATATTGCTGAGACAAAAACATTCTCCCCATGTAGGATTCTTCAGTTTATCACTTCTCTACTCATTAGGTATAATACTAGTGGTTTGTTTTGTAGTCCTTTATTTTAAAATTTGTAATATAACCTTTACTTTTATGAGTAATACTACACAGAATCATAGATTATCCTGAGTTGGAAGGGACCCACAAGGATCATCGATGGCCCTGCACAGGAGAATCCCGAAGAGTGACCCCGTGTGCCCGAGAGCATTGTCCAAACACTTCTTGAACTCTGTCAGGCTTGGGGCTGTGACCACTTCCCTGGGGAGTCTGTTCCAGTGCCCAGCCACCCTCTGGGGAAAGAACCTTTTCCTGATATCCAACCTAAACCTCCCCTGACTCAACTTCATGCAATTTTCTTGAATCTTGCAAGGGCAGAATTTTGTCTGTGAACCAACCTCAAGTCTGAAGAAGCGATCCTGTTATTTGAGGCCTCTGGACCATATTCTAATGGTCAGAGTACCACTATGAATATTGAAAACACTTCAAATGTGGGTTCAAACCTGACTCCGTGAAGTATTGTAAATGCATGCACACTTAAAGGGTGAGTTCTGCAATTTTTTTCCACCTGTGTTTTAAAGCAGAAATAACTGCACTGATTTCAGCTGAATTAGTCTGGAGGTATATCTGTGCTTCCGAAACCTGAGTGTAGCCCATTACATTTACCACACTCCATTACTTATAGCTGTTAGAGTTACTTCGTAACTCTTCTTTCAACTCAACTTCTAGAAAAGTAAGGGGTCAGATTGGGAACCTTTTTTTCTGTTGGGAAACTGTTAATTGCACAGGCAGAGTTCACATCAGCAGGCATTTTAATGGGATCAAATGCTCCCAGCTATGATTAGGAGTTCATGTGAAATATGGGAAGATTGAATGTAAGATGCTGAAAAATAAATGCTAACAGAAACATGTCTTCTGTAGATGAATTTTTTATTAAGAGTGGAAGGAATGGCACAATAATGAACTAAATGCCTGCAATATTCCTCTCTTTGCTGTCTTTGTAGTTTGTCTCAAGAAGGATTTAATGAGCTTGTTGCCAGCTACTCATGCCATTTTTCAGCAGTGTTTATAATGAGATGCAAGGTGAGAATCGCCAGATATGTTCCCTGTTTTGCCCCACGCAGAGACAGGTAAATTGTCACACATTAACAGCTGCCAGGGAAAGCCTGTCTCCTGCTCCCTGCAGGAGTGATCTGAGTGACCAGGCTGGGTCAGTCCCCCCTTCTGCTAGTAGAGCTTGCTTGTGCTGGGCTTTTTGGTGAGCAAAGACCAAAAGATCAAAGGATTGCAGGAAATGCGGGGCTCTACACTGTGCCTAAAGTCCTTCTGATGAGTCCTCACTCCACACGTGTGTCCCTGCAACAGCTCTGACCATGTGCTTGCACCAGTTTGCTGTACTGATGGCAAAATCAATGTGGGAATATTGCCATTTCTTAGAATATTTTTTCATCAATTTCAGGCTAGACATAAGAAAAAATCAATGAAAAGTATCACCACAACCTCATAGCATAAGGAGAGCTGGATTTATGAAATGATGGGAACAAACAAACAAACATAAATTTTAACTGTTGAGGTGACAAGTTACATTTTATACAAACAAAAAATTGTTCTATAATTTCATGGGAAGTGCAAGACCTTATTTATTTCTGAATATAATCTCAAAAAGAATACAGTTGCGTAATTAAATACTTACATTGTCTTCTGACAACTTATCTATTGTCACCTTGGCTTCTATTAAGTGATTATTGAGTGCAATTATTTCATGGCTCAAAGCCCGTTTTTCCTCTTCATAATGTTGACCCTATGTAGAAAATGGAGCAGTCAGTGTTTTTTCTACAGTCAGAATATTTCAGATAAAGGCCCACAGGTTGATGTCATTCTCAAATCCAGAGAAAAGCACAACAGACCAATATTTTTTCTTTTTCTTTCTTTTTCTTTCTTTTTCTTTCTTTTTCCTCCCCCTCCCCTGCCCCTTCTTTATTTATTTTCTCCATTATTGTGCTATTTGTACTCAGCAGATGAGGAAAAGTCCTTTAGAAATATTGAGGTTGGATTGAGCTTGCATTAGGAACCTCCACAAAAGGCTCTAGTCGGCCTGTGCAAAAGCATTGTATTGAGCACCAATCAATACATCCCTTCTTAGTAACAGGGCAGGGTTTCTAACACAGAAGGGACTGGAACTGCTCTTCTACTACAAGAATGTTTCAGTTATGGTATTATTTCCCATTCTCATAAGGAAGGAAGAACAGTATTTAAAAAGAAAAGCAGTTGTGTTTGAGCCAATTTCATTTTAGCTGTTGACTGTTCTGGCTGATTTAAAAGCCCTGATTAAGGCTGTTCATTTCTCAAGGTGAATGTTTACCTGATTGCAGGGTTAACACTCATTAGCAGAACACAACCCACTGTGCCATATCAGGAAAAGAGTCTGATTCAAATTTCTTTTTCCCTACTAATTTAATCTTGTTACTAATAGGCTGTAACTCTTTATTATAAATACAAAGAAATCAGTGGAAACAATGAAATGCCACTGGCCCTTCCCATATTTTGTCTCATTTTGATATGCAGTGTTTGTTGTACTGCCTCTTACATCAAAAGTCATTGTGTACCAGTCACTTATAACCCTGCCTCCAGCCTTACATTGGTGTTAAAAATTGGAATCTTCTGAATGCTCTGAGATCAAGCCATCTTCTGTGCACTCAGATCTGCAACAAGACCATGGTAACGAGAAGGTTTGAAAATTATCTGGAGAGTCTTTTAGAAAGCTGCATTGCCATAAGAGCAGAAAGTAGGGTAAAACCTAATGTACATTGCTTTGTTTTGTGATCTCAATCCAGTGACAAATTCACAATCTCGGTGGTTCTGAGCAATAGGACAAGAGGCAACAGGTAGAAACTGGAACATGGGGAGTTCACCTGAATATGAGAAAAGAATTCTGTACTGTGAGGGTGGCTGAGCACTGGAGCAGGGTGCCCATAGAGGTTGAGGAGTCTCCTTTCCTGGAGATATTAAAAATCTCCCTGGACACAATTCTGAGTAAAGTGCTCCAGGGGACCCTATTTGAGCAGGGAGATTGGATTAGATGACCTCCAGTGGTCCCTTCCAACCTAGATTCTGTGATTCTGTGAATGTAACTTTCCATTCTAAAATTGTTAGTTGTGAAGGATTGAAATTTCCCAAATGCCATATTGCCAGGGTCACACAAAAATCTTCTATCAACACACACTTGACATTGTCAGCTAATTGACAGCAATGGGAATTGGGTGTTTTGAAGTTCAAATGAATATCAAGGTTAATTATCCAGCTGCAAAGCACCAGCCTGTATTAAAGGAGGGTGATTAAATTGGAAGTGGCAGCTCTCATCCTAAGCTGCTATTTAAAGAAAAACACCTTCTCAAATGGTCTAAGCAAACCCACAGCTTGCTTTAAACTGTGCAGATATGATTGAAGTGTCTCTGTGAAGGTCTGGACTGGCCTATTTTAATGTCAGTTTTCTATGGACTGTCTGTTCCCTGCTGTTGCCAGCTCTCTGTCCTGACAGCCCAGCTGTGTCTGGAGGGCTGGTTCAGGCTTGACACCTCTCCCCTGCTCATTCCTATTGATCAGGCACTCCTGCCTGGGGTATACCTCATGGAAGGCCAAAGTGCAGCTTTGAGAGCTTGCAAGGCTCCAGCCTTACTGATTTTAACCAGACACAGGGCTGTGTTTTTTAATTAGGCAGATTGACATGGTTTTATATGAGACCCTTAACTCTCATTGATTTTATAGTGAACTAAACAACTAGGCACTTTGTAAACCTCCTGGCCATCTGTGCACCTCTAAAAATCTGTCTCCTTTGAGACTGTGACTGAAGATTACATTTTCAGAGGTATTTAGCTGTGTAATGAGGTAGACAAGTGACTACCTAAGTACCCGCAAAAAATGTGTCCCCTCAGTTTTCTAAGTCATTTAATGCTTTTGAAGGATCCAGGTCCACCGAGTACAGACTTAATCTTCCAAAGAACCATTTGTATGGAAGATTTTATCAGTTCTTGTATGACAAGTTGTCATGCCAGGACAGCTGATTTGTAGAACTCTGTTGCTCTAAATCTCTCTGATCTCAGTAACTGTTGTTCTTGCCTGGCCAAATTGAACTTTACTCATTCTATCTTGCAGTTCAGGAGAGAATATCTGATCAAGGATTTATAGTTTTCAGGACAGAAACTAATAAAAGGGCAGCAGATTCAGGCACTGGAAGCACTACTTTCCACTGCATTTGAGTAATGCTGAATCTGGCTGAGTTATGATTTCATTTTATTTCACTTATGATAACATTTGGATGATGTTTCCCAGACTTTGTATCTGCTTAAGTGTGACTTTAAAAGACATTTTATATTTGCTGAATGGTAAAACTCGCCTCATGTCAAATTTATACTATACAGGTCAGTAGGTGGACACCAAAGTAATAAACATCTCAGGAGCGCTGTGGAGAAGGGCGAATTAAAAGGAAAGGCCAGTCCCAGTCTTCTCCACCAGTATTAGTTCACATCTATCTCTTGAAATCAGTGTTGTTGACATGAGCAAAGAGTCTGTTTCAATGCAGCAAAATGAGGTAGCCTAAGGGTGGGCAGGACACTGAAATCCTTTGGCATATTTACCACACACTGTGTGTCCATCTTTGGAAGTTCAGGGCTTCAGTCAGATGGTATCGTGGTGCAGTGGTGACAACAAGAGGACAAAGGCTTAATCCTGACACCATGTATGGATGAATCATGCAGCTGGAAGAGACTGTGATGGTGCTGGATCACTGCATTAGAAGGATTGCTGGTCACTGGGGACTGCAACTTTGAGCTCTCCAGTTGCAGTCAAACAATCATATTTTCAGCATCAGATAGTCAGAGAGACATGAAAGGAGGATGAGAATCATAATATCAATGCTATTATCATGAGTTACAAATTATAAGTGCTTATTTTACTTGTAACCACTTTTGGCAGATCCCTCTATTTTTGGTAGCTTATAGAAGGTTGGTCCTCCTACTCCTCCATAAGGCTGGTGACCCCTCCTCCCTCCTTTTGGCACTGCTTTCTGTTCTGCAGGTGCTAATACCCTGTCGCTCAAAACCCAGTAGTGAATTAAATCAATGGTGTTATTGATATGCCAATAGCTTGCAGCTGGGCTGAGAGTTCCTGAAGTCCACTCCAAAATGCCATAGCTATAGACGGCCATGGGCTGAGCGGCTGGTGGATCCTTGTTCAGAAATCTTTGTTGAGTCAGCTCTGTGCATCTTCTGCCTCCCTCATCCCTTGACACAGAGCCAGCACACAAGAATACAGCTCTATAGTGTCTGACTAACACGAGAGAACTACAGTCATGTGCCCACATCTGAGTCAGATCAAATTTGTGCTGCTGGGTGACTCCAGCAATCATAGCACCGATGTTGAGGGCACCTTGCTCCTATCCTGCATTTAGCATGAGCCTCGGTGCTTCCTTATCAGACCTGAGGAAGGAATTGAATATCTGTTCTTCACAAAGGAACCAAATGATGTAATAAAATATATAATCTCTGTCTGGAACCGTGGGGCCATTTTTATAATTTGTATCTATCACAGTGAAAACATCCCTCATATATTTATAGATCCATAAAAATATAAGTTGATGCTTTCAAAAGTGTTTGGTGCCATCGTGTCCCTACATCTGAAATCTGTGATAAAAGTGAAGTGGAAAGAATTTTGGTAGGTTGATTCAGCATGAAATAATTAGTAGATCACTGTATTTTTAAAAGTAACAAAAGCTGGATGAAAAGATATGCTTATCTTGCATATTAGTGGATCCACAAAGGTTTCTACTCTAGTCCTTCAGCAGAAATGGGCAGGCTGAAAGTTCTCTATCTCTGGTAATGTTTCAGTCTCCCTTCATTGCTTTCCAGCAGCTGGAGGGTGTCCTACCGTAAAGCAGTGTCAGCCTATTAGTCAAGGCTTGGCTGGTTCCTGTCGTCTCTGCTGTCCTGCAGGAGCTCTGATGCATATAGACCTTTGGAAAGCAGCCTCAAATTTGCAAATGGGAAGTGCTGGTCTGTGGACTTTCCAAACATGGCAAAGTAAATCTGTTTTTGATGTTCCTGTAAGGAACATTTCTGTGGATGCATGTGGATGTCACTGCAGTGACAGTAATGTAATGGTAGTACTGACCAGCAAGGTATTAGTAGCCAGCAGTATTCCTTTGGAAATACTTTTTGATAAGTAATGCCCAAATGACAGACAGAAAGAGAGAGAGAGAGAGAGAGACTTTTTCTGTTACAAATACCAGCAGAGTGATACTGGTATCCCATCCTGAATGCCTTGTCAGAGGTGTACTACAATGTTTTTGGATGAGGAATATAGGGACTTTTTCCCTTTTTTCTTTACCACTGTACTTGTCCAGGAGGAACACAACACTGACAGGAGAAATTCCCCACATTTGTGCAGCAGTGTAATGCTCTTAACTCAGTCCTTTCCTCCTAGACTAGCAGTCACAACCTTTTCACTGCTTATGCTTTAAGGCATCTGCTAAGAAAACGCAGGGAGTTTACTGTTCTGTGGATCATAGTCAGCAAACAAGTGCTGTGGGGATATGCTTTCAAAACAAAGTCTGTATATTTTATGGTGACATTTTAGAACCTCATTGAAATCATCTTACGAAGGACAAAACTGAGCAGTTGATGATGACAAACTGGGAGGAGGGGTTGGTGCTGCACTCCACAGGGACCTCACAGGCTGGAGGAATGGGCTGACGGGAACTTCATGGATTTCAACAAAGAGAGGTGCAAAATCCTGCACCTGGGGAGGAACAATCCCATGCACCAATGTATACCTGGGGCAACCCAGCATATATTGCAGCTTTTCAGAAAGGGATCAGGAGGTCCTGGTGGAAGCCGAGTTGAACATAAGCCACCAATGTGTCTCCTTGCTGCAAAGAAGGCCGAAGGTAACCCTGGGCTGCATTAGGCAAAGTGTTGCCAGCGAGTTGAGGGAGATGATTCTTCCCTTCAGCCCTACTGTGGCCAAATCCAGAGTATTGTGTCCAGTTCAGGCTCCTCAGTACAGGTGGATATGGACATACTGGAGAGAGTCTAAGCAATGGCCAGGAAGATGATCAAGGGATTGGAGCATCTCTCTTCTGAGGAAAGACTGAGAGAGCAGGGACTGTTTAGCCTGGAGAAAACACAGCTTGAGTGGGATCTCATCAAATGTGGAAAAATATCTGAAGGGAGGGTGCAAAGAGGACAGATCCAGGCTCTCTTCAGAGGTGCCCAGTGACAGGACAAGAAGCAGTGGGCACAATACCAGCGGCACAACACGTGAAACTCAAGCAGTGCCATCTGAACATAGAAAACTTTAACTGTTGAGGGTGACTGAGCACTGTAAAAGGTTGCCCAGAAACATTGTGGAATTTCCATCCCTGGAGGTATTAAAAAACTGTCTGGACATGGTCCTTGATGACCTGCTGTAGGTGTTCGAGCAGGGAGTTTGAAGCAGATGATGCCCAGATGTCCCTTCAAACCTCAGCCATTTTGTCCTTTTGTGAGTTCTGTAACAGTGTATGGCTACCACATCTCACTGGACTGCTGTGATAAGTGGGGTTGTTTTGATCAGATAGTTTATCATATCAGATTACTGATAATTACAGCAATCATGGAGGATGTGAGTGTGTTATCTATCACAAAGAAAGGGCCCCCAGATGCCCTGTGCATTCTCAGTGATAGTTCAATGACAGGACTTCAGTGATGAGTGAGGATGAATTTGTTTTATAGCATCTGTCAGTACATATCTTGTATCCTGTGAGAAATTAATAAAAACAGCCATTCTTTGTGGAATTGAAGATTGGGAGATTATGCAATGGTCTCTCCGACCAGGTGTGGAAACTTTTCACTCTTGCAAAGGGTACTAATGTGGATTAGTTCAAGCTTATGTGCACTCTTCTTCCCATCCAGGTGCATCATAGTCGCAGCTGAGCAAGGCACAGTGTTCAAACCAAGGAACCTCTTAGACTGTAAGCAGAATCTTAAATAGAAACAAATGTGGTGGTGGGCATGGCTAGGCCAGGGTTATAGCCAACAAGATAAAGAAAACAAGAATGAGAAATGTGGTGGAAATAAAACACTTTTTTCCTCCTGTAACTCTGAAAGTTAACAGCTGCTCTATTTGCAGTACTTCCCTGCAGACCATATGCATTACTTGTTTTATCAATTGACTCATAAAGAAGCAAAAGATAGTTTAGATTTGCAGGAATTACTGGATATTCTCTGCAGCAATTCCTGATTTTAAGCATGTTAACTTCTGCTCTGCAGATCTTCATGTTTTTATGACAGATGACACGTTTGTCTTTCTGCCTGTTTATGGATGCTCTGTGTGAGTTTATGTGCCACGGAAGAGCAGTGGATATCCCTTACTCACACTCACTTGCACCCATGGGCAGAAACTGTAATAAAAACAGGGAACTGACAAGATCAGAAGAGCAAATAATAATGAAAGACTTTTTAGTGGATAATGAAACTGTATCAACTGATACCAGTTCATGACGTGATCCTTGGGGTGCAGGATTTGGTGCTGATCATTGCAGCATGAAAGAAACATTTAATACACATTAAATTTTTAGTTTTACTTCTCTGCATAACAATCTTATCTTGGTTTAAGAGTAAAATGAGTATCCAAAGGAGCTGTTCACTTACAGATTCACTGAACCCACAAGTCTATTTAAGAATGTGCATCTTTACAAGCAGAAGAGGAAAAGAGCCAAATGTTTAGCAGATTTATGAGGTAATTCTTTATCAAGTTACAAACAAAACTGCAGGAATGTGTAGGCATGTATGCAGAGGCTGTGGCGGCATCTTGATTGCCCTTCATCATCTACCACTGTCTCATCTTTGCTTCCCATTGCAGTAATCCCCAGGACAACCATCCTTGTCTCAATACCTCTTCAAAATGCTAATAGAGCCCGGCTTTCAGGAATGCTGCTACATTACGGTGAGGAGCAATGACTAATTCATTATATTTATCCTACGGAATATTAGATATTTATTTAAAGTGGTTTTCTGTTGCCAAGCTGCCAAGGTTGCAGGCAAGGCTGCATTCTTCAGAGACAAATGTATGGCACTAAGGATTTGAAAATACCCATTTTTCTGGGCAGGTCAGAGAAAATATGTTGTTGATGTGTCTTTTGCCTTAGGCTTTATCTACTGCAAAAATCTATGTCATGTTGGAGTTCTTCCACATAAAGAAGACAGTGGCAAGAATATTATTCCAATGTGACAGTCCTTTCTTATGATGAACACATGGGATAAAAGGAAGTGACAGATGTATGACCATTGGGATGGCTCAGGAGGAGACTGGATTGTCTGTCCTTGCCCATAATTTAATTATTTTTTTTAAATTTTATCTTTTCACTCCTCCTAGGAGCTCAGGAAAATAATTTAAAAGAATTACATGGTCATAGTGAAATGAAAGGAATGGAGACTTCAGCTGACCTAGTGGTAAGGAGCAAAACAATTCACAGAAAGAAAACGAAATTGTGTGAATGGGTAGAAAAGGAGACATTCCACTGCTGCAGGCCACACAAGGTAGGCTCATCAGCCTTGTAGCTTGAAGCTGCAAATCTAAGGACTGATTGCCTGACACTCAAACTTTCCAGCCACAAAGGCTCTTCTGTAGAAATGGAGAAATTACTGGAGACTGGATATTGCTTAAATTACTACTTAGATGTTATAGAAAGAGGAGGTGGCATTAATTTCACTAAGTAAAATGGTCTAGGAAGAAAAATGTGGAATTCTGAACTTCGGAATATTAAATTCATTCATATTCATTGCAGATTATTTTAATATGCAAGTGAATTCTAATTAGAGTTGACTAAACAAGGACAACTTCCCAACCAAATAAAAAAAGTGAAGGCTAGATTATTTACAGTACTTTGCTCTTTAATAATTTGTTCAGCTCTAGGAATTTTGACATTCACATTTCCTGTCACCTTTTGACACTTTTTTTTAATAATTAGTTGTGTAGAAGAAAACTGTAAGTCCCTTCCTTTCCCCCTGTGACTAAAAGAACAGTTTAGCTAAATGCTCTCTCGGGAGCTGAAGTACTTCTCTCTCCCAAAAGTTCCTCTGATATATCACAGTCCTGTGGCAAGGCTGACTTTTCATCTCTGGGTTCATCCTTGCACTTGAGTGCACAGAATCCATTCTTGCACTGAAGACCTGTGATGAGCAGGATTTATGCCCAAGCCCTGCTTGGTGGACCCTGGACAGCCCAGCAGCTCTGTCCTGCCCACAGAGCTTGTCACAATGGCAAACCCGCCATTAGGATTATTGCTACATCATTGTTATACCTTAGGCTTCTGTCTCCTCACTGCTCCACATCTTGGGCTCTTCCTCTTGGGGAATTTGATCTTTCTAAATATGTCCATGTACAATGTGTGCATGTCTTTATATTCTGCTCCCCTAATCTCTTATATCTGTTTAATATACATTGAAACATCATTGGGATATTGATTGGGAAGATTTGGTGGGCTGGCTGAAAAATTGTAAGTGTAGTACAGGGAATAAACAAATATACTTGTGTCTTTTCTGTGTGAATTAGCCTCTCCATTTTTTATTAAAATATATCTCTGATATTTACTTTGTAAAATCTCATGTTGGATAAAGGTATTTAAGGTTTGGTGTTTCCCTCCCACCCCAATCAACACCAGATCCTTGAGAACATTGTGAGAAAATCCCTATAAGCTCTTTTCAAGGCAAAGCAGGGGAAATTCATTAAAATAAAACTCTGTTCAAATATCCAGCCCCTCAGACCCTGCTAAATAGTGTCTTTTTTTTTGGCAGCATCCCAATTCAAACTGCCATAACCAAGTATAATGACTACATTAAATAACTATTGAAAAAAAAAGTATGAAAAAGGAAACAGCCATTATGCAAATTACTTGAACAAAGAATTTTGCTTCCAACCCTGCTAGTACGTTACTCAAGTCTTTGTCTCCTAACGCAGTTTAGGGGGGTTGTTGTTGCAGTTCTTTTCAATATGAATTTAATTGTGACTCTTTGGAATTGCTGAGGAACCCTGTAGGGAGGGACAGGCAGGACTGTGCTGGAGGGCTGGAGTGGTGTTTGCTGCAGGTTGTGGTCACGGAGACTTTGCTAGATAGAGCCACATTTGATCCTCACAATGGGTACACTGTTTCTGCTCACCAGTGCTTGAGGAGTAAGCCCTCCTGGCATAAGGAAAGGCTGCAGAATGGATTGCTTGATGTAACTGATTGGGTTTTACTATAAGGGAAGTGCAACACTTCCTTCCTGTCTGACTGCGGGGATCAAATCCAAGGAAAATTAAAGATGGATATGTATTTATGAACAAGCAGATAGGAAACTCACTGCTGTGTGTTTCTTGTGTTGCTATTTGGGATGGTCGTTTTAGCTGTTGCTCCAGAGTTTGTGTAGGGATGGGAGAGACTCTACATTTTGATCTAGAGAAATGCCACAACCTTTGTCCCATGTCATAAGATCAGCTGTCTTGAATCAGCACTCCTCTCCTCTGTGCCATTTTAGAGCTTTTCTGGAATTTCATTTGCCTCCTTAACTATCTTGAGTTATACTGTAACTCCATAATCCTTTTTTTTTCCAGTCACGAATCTGGTTTAAAAAGCCTTTGCTGCCACACAGCAGTTCATGGCCCCGTCAGCTGTGCTGGCACGACTTTGTGGCCATCCTAAAAGCCAGACTGACCAAAAATAACCCTTCAAAGTTAAAAAGCCCGTTTTTTGGGAAAGAGATATTTTAAACTATTTTTGCTATTAAGAAAAGTGTACATGGATTCAATAGCCTCAGTATTTCTCCATGGCATTCAGAGATCTGGCTCACTGTTTAAATATTTTCCAGTGCTGTCCCAAGATGCAGTTTTCTTTTGCCCTGGAGCCTGGCAAAAATTTGAACACTGTGATTTCTTAATTCCATTTATTATAGCTATTCATGTATTTCCTAATAATATTAAGTCTCTAAGGTATTATTTTCACAGCAGCTTAGAAGTATTAATATCCTCTTGGGAAGAGGCTAAAGCAAACCTTCTCTTATTTATATGTCAGGGGTGTCATTGTCCAAGTCTAAGCCAGCCACCTTCCTGCCTTCCTTCAATCAGCACAGAGATTTCTTCAAAGCATGAAATTCCTCTTTGTATGGTGATTTTTTTTTTGGAGGAGCAGCTCTCCAATGGTGCCTGCTTCTCTCCACTGGCTGATAAAGATGCTGAGGATAAAAATGCTTCAGACATATACATGCTAAATAGACATCTGGCATGTAGATATCTGAAAGTAGGTAAAATGAAGCTTGCTTTGAATAACTAGCTCAATGACACACAAATGGTGTTTGGCAGAGGCAAGGACTGAATCCATATCTCCCAAGACATAAATCTTGTAATTCATGGGAAGCTTGCTTTTCTGGGTCTGTAAGTATCCCCAGGGAAGAGCAGCATGAAGAGCTTTTGCAACTAATGTGAATCTAGCTGAGACAGGCTTTCAGTAAGTTGATTGTAATGACCTGTTTGATGGGAAAACCTCAAGAAATGAAGAATATGCTATTTCCCTGGATACCAGGAGCTCTGTGCCTCTGCATGTGCCATCAGCTTTCCCCCTTTGAACAGGTCTGGATCCTGAGCATAGTTCTTGTTTTGCCTGCTTAAAAAGCTGTCTGATATTTAACATTTTCTCTCTGTGAAGACATTTATATGAGTCAGTTGTCTTTCTTCTCTGCAGTGAACTTGTGAGCTGCCTGAGTCTCTTGCTGAGGCAGCTTCTTCACTTTTCAGTCTTTCCAATTTTCAGGCAACTTGAATGATTTTATAAACCCTCTAAAAAATTGTCAATATCAGAACTTCAGCCACTGTCTTCAAACTGGATTTTCTTTTGTCTGAAACTGTGGCAAAATTATCATTCTGCTCTATTCACTTTTCTCTTGGTTATACAAATACTACTTTTGTCATTTTTGTCATGGCTTGCTGCTGGAGGCTCATGTGGAGTTCTTCAACCAGTCTGACTTTCAGTCAGTGACCTTTCCTGAGTCCCTCCTTTCCAGAGCACAACCCATTCCGTTTACTACTTCCTTCCCATTTTTTGTGATAGGGTCTGCAAAGCACCCTCATAGATTTTATGCTTTTAAATGTCTGTGGAAAAACATATTCTGACTGAATGGGAACATCTTATGAAAGGCACTGGTCATTTGAATTGATTTGCTTATCAACATTTAACAACATTGCTAATCCTTTTTATCTCATTTTATCAGCAATAATTTTGTGTTTACTTTTAGGACACTGTTGAAAACATTGGTTTGTGCTGCGACCTGTACCAGTCACTGAGCTGTCCTGATCCAGCCCTCTGAACAGACTCTTTTAAGTGGAAATATCACAGTGGCTGGTACTTTTTGAGGTGACTTTTACTGCAACCCTTCTGCTAACTGCTTTTGATACTGTATGTTATTTAGTAATCACAATCATATGAAGTGGTACTTGTCAAGTCTTACTATCCAAATATATCTACTCAATTGCCTTTGCAAAAGAAATTTTGGTTTACTTAACAATTTTTCATAAAAATGTGTTGGTTTCCATTATTTATACTCTTCTGATTTAATTTTCCAGTAGCTGAATAACATAAAAAATGACTTTGTGTTTGTACAACCTCTATTTGCCCCATTCTATGCTTGACCTCTTGGATGTTGGTACATCTGATTCAGAATTACCTCCACATTCAGAGTCTTATTTAAAATGAATATTGGCTTAACACATCAGAATGTATTTCTAATTTAGCTTGGAGTAGGAAGCTGGGAATCTGTTCAGCTGGTTCTTTTAGGAACCTTAGGTGGAAATTTATGTAGGCTCCTGTTTTTTATAAGAAGGATTTTGCAAGTGTTTGCTAAGCCACACTGCTCAACACTGTCCATAGTTTCCATTGAATTTGGAAATTGAGTTGCAATTAGTAGTAAAAAAAAAATGTTTGGCCTTAAAGCAAAGAGTGGCACAAGAACTCTGCCTGCTGAGTTCCAAGTGGAGAGGGAAAGGTGCTCATCTGTTTTCTGGCTCATGTGGCAAGGCAAGGACTTGAAGTGCTGCAAAATGGCCCAGCTAGGTCAGAATGAGACATTCTTTGCAAATCTGGTGCAAGAAGCACATTAAAGATATTGGGTAGTCAGGAGGGAGCTGCTGCACATTTGTAGTACACAGAACCATAGGGACAATATGGGGGAACTTTGCCCTGCACAGTTATCTCTGAGGTTTGAAGCACCCCAACAGCAGAAGCATTTAGTAAATCTCTGGGTGCTACACAGAGAGATTTTGGAAATTTCTTCTGGAAAACAACAGAGATTAAAACTGTCCATAATAAACTTTCTAGTCTAACTTTGGCACCCTTGATTTTTTTTCTTAAATGTGGTGTCTGTCAACAGCCATTGATTTGAAAGTTAACAACGAATTCATTTAGTTTCAGAGACAGTTCTCTGGAAACAGAAAAAAGCAAAACCCGAACCCCAAAACCAAATGAAAAAACCCCCAAAACTTCTTGGTAAACACACAATATTAAAATTAACTATGTTTTCTCTCTTTTGGTAATTTGGGTTTATTTTCCATTTCTTTAAGGGATGGTCCTTCAATCATGGACACTGAAGTCACTTGGCAGCTATTTCCTTCCTGCCGAGGGAGTACAAAAAGTCCTGGGAGCCTGGTAGGTAAACTGTTCTCTGCCATCAAGAAAATGAGATTTAGATGCCATAACCAAGTCCTCTCTCACTGTGAAGAGTACAGCTTTACTGGTTTAAGGATGTTAGGCCCTTAACCTGTCAGAAGAGGAAGGATAAAGAATAGACTCACACTTGAGAACACACTGATTAATCCTTAGGGCTTTGATCTTAGGAAGGAACTTTAGAGAGACTCTTTTTAATCACAGTTGAGGATGAAATAAGAAATATTTGACAGAGGATAGACCCCAGAAAACTGAAGGTTAGAAGCCAGACCCAAATGCACCACTCTACAAAAGTCCGTATCCTTCAGGTCTTGTTGATTGCTTTCTGGTTCCTTCCATCTCATTGTTGTTCAAAAGTATTTCTAGGAACATAATTTAAGTTCAGTGAAACTTTTAATCTAATTAGTCTGATTTCTGTCCCCAGCCTTTGGTTTATGACTTTTATTTATGACTTGGTTTATTGACTTTTGTTTTCCT
Organism: Gymnorhina tibicen; assembly: GCA_013399875.1. Lineage (NCBI taxonomy): Eukaryota > Metazoa > Chordata > Aves > Passeriformes > Artamidae > Gymnorhina > Gymnorhina tibicen. Next base: position 893,112 of record VXAZ01003161.1, read on the forward strand.
TGTATTTCCACGTTGTTCTGTTTGATTTTATCCTCCACACAATGTAGTACATTGCATGTACTTGTTGTCTTCAGAATTGACATCTAATTTACTGGTCTTTTTTTAATGCTTCCTGTCACAACATCTTATGCTTGAGGAGTGCAGATATAATTTGCTTTTCAGCTACTGAGGTTTATTTATTGAGAGAAATGTGCTAATGTGGATGGACACTGAAGAACTGTGTTGATTCTCATTAGTGATATTTGTGTCCAGGCTTCAGAAGAAATCTCTGATTGTTAAAAGGGTTCTTTTCTCCCAATTTTTAGCTCTAGCTCTGAATCTTAGCAAATATCCTTTCTGTTCTGCCACTCCAAAATAAGAGAATGAATACTGTCCCCATCCATGAGTATATTTTGGGTGAGTTAGAGGCCAAATTTCAGGCAATTTGAGAGCTAGAAAGTAATGTTGAATGCCTCTGCACTAGTCTCAAATTTCATCAGAAGTCATAAGAGTTGTTCTAAGAGATAAGGAGATCCACTACATTCTGAATAAAAACTTTTAAAAATCTTCTTCTGTAACCTGCTTTGGTAAGGAAAATTCCTGGTGTGCTCCAGAATCTAGCTCCAGCAAATGCATAAAAGTCATCAGCAAAACTACTGTTTGGTTCTCTCTCAATTTATCTTTTACCACTGTAGAAAAATATAACTTAGATGTTATAAGATAGATATTTTACATTTGTTGAAGTATAATTTAATCCACATAGGTAGGAGGGAAAAAATGCTTTCATTGAAAGCAATGGAAGAGCTATACTATTTAAACCTCATCACAGCCTGTGCTAACTGCTTTTGGTGATAAAACTAGGCACTATTGGAAGGTACAGAAACACTTCCTACCACTCTGGCATGATTTCAAAGTCCATATTTTCCAGCAGATTAGATACAGAAGGTTGATTCTAAGCAATGTCTTAATTGCTATTTGATAGCTAACAAAGATGTGGTTTAAGAGCTGGCAGGAGATGCCATGGCAGATTTTAGGTTCTCTAGATCTGTCTGTGTGAAGATCCAGACATTCACAAATAATTTAGCCAACTCAGTCAAAACAACTTGTTTTTTCAATAGTTTTTCTATACCAGCAAGAAGACCACTGTGATCACTCATCTGATCCATCTAGCTCATGCCATAAACATTTCAGTCAGCAATTCCTGCACTTGAAGAATACAAATTTTGTTTTCTTTTGGTAAATAACCACCAGAAGAACCTTCAGAAAGCTGGCTGATGCTTCATGAGGTGATTGTTGCCTAGCTGGAGAAGGCTGAGTCTGACATGTCCTCTGCATGTCCTGGCTCAGTACGAACCACACTGGAGGCATCTCAGTGCTCCACGTGGCTGAAGGTCATCACCAGAGCAGCTTGTCTAGTCCTTGGGCTTAGCCTCTTGTGAAATCTTTGAGCTGTGGTGGTCTGCTTTGAATGGATGTATGATTCTGTCCAGTCTTCCCCGGGAAGTCCTTGTCAGGGCTTGCCCCATGTCAGCCTCAGAGAGAAGAAAGGCTGCCCCTGAACAGGGCTTAGAGTCAGGTTATCGTCATAAGGGTGGATGGGAGTGTGAGGACTATAGGGGAAATGAAAATGAAAAATGCAAGTCAAAGAGTGAGACCTTTAAACTGTACAACATATCAATTGTCCCTGTTTGTCACTGTCATGTGACCACGGACTTGTTAGAAGCTTAGAATTGAAAACCTTAATGTATTCTTTATAGGAACAAAAGCTCCTGCATTATGCAGCAGCCTAAAATGTTCTTACTACAGGTGACTCAGCTTCTAGATGCATTATTTAAAGAGTCCTATGATATCAGTCTGCAGCTATGGAACTGCAATCTATACCTCCCTTTTCACTGGTGTGTCTTTAAAAATCCTAATTCTAATTGCAATCATTGAAAACAGTCCTACTAAGACACTTCTGTAGTTTGCATTCATCTTCATCCACCTTTGCAGCTGCCTCCAGCAGTGTTTTAAATGTACAGTAGAACTGATGGTGGCTCCTTTCTAATTTTGGAGAATGAGGGCTGGAATCACATTTGCATTTCTAGTCTATGAAAAGATATTTCAATAACACCTAAACTCTGCTAAGGGATTGTCTGGAAGATGTGGAGCAGCATCAGAACAGCAGTTCTAGATGCTCAAGAGCTCTGTGAATAGGAAGGAAGCGGTGGAAGCAGAACCTTGCAAGTTCAAACTATATGCCAAGACAGAGCCCTGTACCTTGTCTCAGGTCAGGGTTTTAATGATTATGTGATGGAGATGAAGGAAAAAAAGCTTAAGTTATGGTTTATCTTCAAGCTTCAATCAGTAAACCACTGAACAGAATCTACACATCTCATATCACTGGAACAACTTCTACACCTCTGGAAGATCACAGAAATACTTGGAAAGGACCTTAAAGATCATCCAGTACAGATGTGTATTTCTTTTGTTGTTGTTGTAGTGTTGCTTAAAAAAGTGGCCTGAACATTTTAAAATATTAAGGGATTATCTCTAAGGCTCCTTTTACATTATTAATCTGTTACTATAAGGTTTTCTGCAAATTAACACTACAAAAGCCCTGATATGTATTTCAAAATGCAATGGACAAATCAGTTTTAAAATAGAATTTGCTTTCCAGGCTTAAAACCAAAAAGCATTACCCTGTGCTCATAACATGAATGAGATGCACCACATTTCTTTCAAGAGTGGATTACAAATCAACAATCTCATTGGGATGTATTATGGTGCCAGAACAGAGCTGATGAGAGAACCATTTTATTTTCATATCACTTGTTTTGAGGGTGAACAGAAATTTCCAAATTAAAGAATCGAGTGTGTGTGTGAGAGTTTGTGTGAGTAAAATCCCTCCAGCCTGAACCTTTTCATAACACTGATGTTAATTTCTCTCCTCTCTCAAATTTCATTTTTAAAGGCACTTTTCATGGCACTCCTGAAAGTGGGAAAAAATATGGCTGGCTCTTTCTATAGCGATTGCAGATGATGCCATCTCCTGACTACTGGGAAGAAGTGCTGGATAAGAGTCAGGACTGAAAACTGAGTCAGAATAGAAAATGTGTTTTTCATGCAACAAAATTTTTCATGCAACAGAACTTCTTGATGATATTTACTACCAGGCCCCATTCTCAAAGTTACTCTAAGTTACTCTGTATATTAACCTGAGCAGGATCCTGGAAGCCAAATAGTTTCTCTGGTATTTCTAACTATGGAAGATCAAGAGTTAACAAGCACTGAATATATTTGGAAAATGAATGGCATGAGAGTGCAGTGGAGCTAATTAATGCTTCTACCTTTTCAAATGCCTGTTGAGATCAGGACAAGTAAAATGTATTTTGCCCTTTAAGAAAAAATTGAAAACAATGTCAATTACGACAGTAATACTGGAAGAAAAAAAGCAGGTGCCATATGGTGTTATGGCATATACATGATGATCACTCACTAAAATGAATAGAAATTTACTAATGGGATGTTGCTGCATTCCCTAGTATTGCGGTAGTGCTTGTGAGTTTTATTCATGAATCAGGACCCCAGTAAAGAGAAAAATGCCATGCAGAGAAGAAAAATGAAGAGATCCCAGTGTCAGTGGGGATCAGCCTAAGCACACCTGAGCCAAATCCCATGTTCTGGTAGAAAGGGGCCTGGTTTTGTTTGTTAGGAAAGCCCTTTTGGCTTTGTGCTTCTACATCTGCATCCTCTTGAATTCTTCTTCAAAACATGACTCCTGCCAAAGACAGAGAATTCTTTGGTCTCATCAGCTGCTGGAAAGTCTGTCAGGTTTCTGATATATCAGCTAATATATACACATTTTCTATGAACAGAGGTCAAGAGTGCTAGGTGGGGAGTGCTGCTTTGCATAGGAGATCTGTGCTGTCTCAGAGATGCTGATGCTTATCTAAAAGTGTGGTTACATGGTGGTTCTCAAAAGAGGAAAAATTACTTTTTGTGTTCTATTTTAGGCACATTTCTCTGTCTTTGCCTGGATATAATAATTCTGTATCAAAACCGAGTGTGTTGGTAACTCTTGGTGATGCCATGATGAATTTTTGCCTTTTCTTTTATATACATTTTATAAACCCTGTTATATAACTTTTATGTATCCTCAGTGCTTCTAGCATGCATACTTGTAATTCCTTAAGCCTGATAACTTAGCATAGTCCTAATATTCCATTAAACCAGGAGACCAAACATCCTGGAGGCCTTGCAGCTGGAGGCCAGAAAGCCCTATGCTATCCTGAGAAACCAAGGTCCTCTCTAGAACACACCCTGTAAACTAAGATAGGCCCATCCAGGGGGGAATTCCTCAGGATGGGGGGATCATTCAAGCCTCTCATTGGGAGTTTTTGACAGACACGCCCATTTGCAAGGTCTGTAAATTGTATACGTGACTTATTGTGTGTGTGCTTTTCAGCGCATTCCACCTTGGCAAAGTGGTGCACCTAAGGATCCTTAAATAAATACCGAGGTAAAAACCCCTTTTCCCTTAACCGTGTCTGGCTCTTAATTTTAAGACCAGGGAAAGGCAACATTGGTATCTCTTCTTAGCCTTTCTATTTGCTTTGCTTTGCTCTCTCTCCCCCCACTACCTCCTCTTTCCAAACAACCAGCCTCTGTCACTTTTGCCTTAGTCAGATGCAGCCTGCAGCCAGCTGGCTTTCAGCTGACTCCCTGACTTCTGTGAAATATTCTATGAATTCCTCTAGCTTAGATTGTTTTTGTTGTAACCCCTCAGCACACCTTTATTTTCACTTCTGGCACAGAATATGGTCCCTGAAAGAGAACATGATGTGAAAGAGTACACGTGTGAAAGAAAAGCCATCATCTGCTGCCAAGTCAACACTCTCAAGTGTGTGAATCTAAGGACAGAAGCCCTATGAATGCAGAACACTTCCCAAAATTTGGCCTTTCTTTCCATGAGGCATGAAGGTCTTTGGAAGTCTGTCACTACACATATGAAGTCATTGAATACAGGGCAATGGTCAGAAAATGCTCAGCTCCAAAAGAGAAATGGGGGAGGCCAAGGGTGCATTGGAGAGGACCCCATGAGTTAATGACTCCCACTCCTTGCTGTTGCAGGCAGCTGGGCTGGAAATCCTGACCCTAAGTGGATCACACCTTGGCACCAATGTAACTAAGCAGTGGAACTGTTCCTAATAAAAGTTGTTCTAGTCTTCTGGGGATTTGCAACCTTTGTCCTATACTCAGGCTAAATTTATTAAAGGCTTAAGAGTATCCATTTGTTTTTGTAGCAGAAGTGTCTTTTAGTTTAAATAGCTTTTAGCCTCTGCTAAGTTTACAGAAACTTAGACTGATGAGTTTATAGAAAGCAGTCAGAATCCCCACAACCTTTATTCTCTTAGGCCACACAAGCCAACATATTTTAATCTCATTTCGGAAGATAAATTCTTCATTTCCTTGATTACTGTAGTTCTGTTACAGACTAAATTAATCTTTCTTGCATCTGGATGCCCGAGACTGCATATTGTATTCCAGATGGCCTCATCATGATCTTGTTCTCTAAAAATGCCTCACAAGGGACATCTGAAACCAAATGATTTTTCCAGCTATGACTGACTAATCAAGCCAGAATTTTATTGCTTTCTGGCACCTCCAGTGGGCAATCCCCAATTTATAATATATTTTTTTCATTAGTTTGAGGGCATAGTTTTGTCCTGCCTGTGGGTGGGCACATATCTGAGCAAACTGGGGAAGCAAAGTGCCTTTGCTGCTCAATAAAGTGGCTGTAGTCACTGGAGTGACAGAGCCAGTTTCTCCAAGAAATTGATTCGTGTTCTATCTGATGCTGGAAGTGCTAATCTATCCCTATCAACTACAGAAGGAACATGGGAATTTCATGTTCCTAAATTTGGTTCCTAAACTTGATTAGGTGGGCTGAATCTGGCCAATGTGCAGTACAAACACACACACACCTTGTAGTGTGCACTGCAAAATTTCATCCTGTTCCTATGAGCCAGGGCCATCCATTCTCTCTTGTGCTTCCCAGTTCCCACCACTGCAGCACAATGATGGAACTGATGTAGGACTGACTGTAGGAAGGCCTTATTATATTTGCTTTCTCTGATTATAAAACTCGGTTCCCTATAAGGACAATGGTTCAGCTGCCTTTTCACTTAGCATGATTATATCCTGCTTCCATGTGGTAATGTTCTGTTTTGTATCTCCTGTATGACTGTCTGCTTCATTTCTTTTTGGGCTATCCTGAACATCCATTTCTTCACTCCCCTTTAAACAACTTCTTTTATTCTTGTGCTACTATTTACACAGACAAAGTTTATTTTGCTATGTGTTTTAGTTTCCCTTGTGTGGTCTAGCATACCTTGAGTTTTGGCAATTTTAAGTTTATTTCTATGATATATGACATACAAGTTTTTCCTTCCAAGCCTCTCAGATACTCTGTTTCTTCAAAATGTTACCTGCAAGTAAGTTTCTTATTCAGTGAATCTCAGAAATGCTCTATAGAATTTTTCCTTCTAACTTGCAGTGCATAATCCTGTATCCTCGATTTCAAGAGCTTTCAGACCTTTTTCACATTCTAGATTCTTGAATTCTTTAGTCCAGTAAAACAGCCCTTGTAATTCCCCTGCGTTCTACCAGTCCAGATAAATATACATCTTTGATATCCACTGTAAAGTCCAAAGTCATATCTGCACATACAAATCTGTTAACTCTGTTACTCTGTTTCTGAAGTATCTCTCAAAAGAGAAAAGAGTGTTTTTCTACACATTATTTCCTTAATGGCAACCATTTGAGTGTTTCCACAAGCTAGTACTCGTTGAGATTCTCAAAGTACTTTTCCTTGGGGTGGATCGTATCCCCCTTACAACTGCATGGACCTTCCCTGTGCCACTGTAGTGACTAAGCAACTTCCTTTAACTGCACTCTGTGCTCTCTGTGGAAAGCATCTTCAATAGAAATTCTGATAAAGATTAGTAGCAAATAAGGAAGAAAAGAAATGAACTTGCATTCTGCTACATTTCTAACTGTGGCTGTAACTGTTCCCATGACAATCAGTGAATTAGTTTCAGTCTAACCAGTACCACACATTTCTATTTACTGGATTTTAGTTACTTCTTCTATTTTATTGGGAAATTGTGGAAGAAAACTCTCATACCATGGGAACTGTTATTTCAGGCCATTCACATCACTGTGAGATGAACAATTTCTCTGTTCTTCAAAGTTTATAAATACAGCTCAGACAAAGTTATATCTCTTGTGTTTGTGGGGAAAGAATGAAATAAAAGATAGGTATCTTTTACCCAGAACTCAGTTATCTAACTGGGTGACTTGCAACTAGATTGAAGTAATTGCACTGATATTATGAGATGCGTAACAGCAAAAGGACTTAGAAAATTTAGGGATTCACTTTTTAGGTTTACAGTGCTATCCACAGCAAGTGATTATCCCAGCTGTTTTTTTTCTTACAATTTCTTACCCACTCCTTAGGCATATGTGTTGGTCCTAACAGACCAAAGACTGAGAGGAGGATCTTTAAAACTCAAGATTTGAGCTAAAAATGATCCTCTACAGTTAAGGCTTGGAACAGACTTGTGTCTCCTGGTGACATAGAGCAGATGTATATACTCATTTAAAATAAACCATGTGCTATGGACTTTGGTTGACAGTTTAATTTCTCTGGTGTGTGTTCCCTTGTGTGATCTTTGTCTCTCTCTCTTCTCCCTCACTCCCCTCTTCCTCTCCACTGAATTTAAAGATAGGACTTTGGAGATCTGTATTTGATCATCCAGTCAAACTTCAGTGAGACATGATTTCTTTCTCAGTTTGTGTCTTGGGATGTTCGGCTGAAGGTAATTTTATCTCCTTGAACCATGTTAAAGCAGGCTTGGGATTTCAGCTATGCTTGTAGGAACTAATTAATAGGTCATAAACACATCATTGGAAGCAAATGTTTACCCTTAATTTTGAAAATAAGGTAAATTTGGAGATTTTTTCATCCTCACAGGAGGAAAAAAGTCTGCTACAATACCACTTGTATGTACCTTTTAATTAGGTTATTTAATCAAGATGCTTTTGATTTGAACATTATTGTTTTGTATTGCAGTCCAGAGGGACTGATCAGTCTGAGACTCAACTTCCCATGGATACCCGGCAACACTTGGCTGCAAAACAGGATGGTCTTGTAAACTACCTGGAAAAGTCTCTTAAGGGCTGTCTCAGAACAAGGGGATTAATCTTGAATTTGTATTTCAGCTCCATTTCAGTTCTTTAACTCTTTGCTCACTGGAAAAGAAAATAAACCTTTACTGCCGTTCTGTTGTTCTATGCAGGCATCTGTGTATTTCAAGCACACAGGAATTTATGTAGAATACAAGCCAGTGATTTAAACTGGGTTGTGGGAATAGCACTGGGAAAGGCTGAACAAATAAAATGGAACTAGTTCATTCATCAACTTAATAGCATTTAGCTTGGCTCATAAAGAGAGTGGCAGATTCTATTGCTCATACAAGGACTTATGCCACTATTAGAACAATGCCTCAGCTACTTCTGCTCTAAACTGCAGAGTATGTCAAACCCCAGTGGACCGAATTCTATTTGATACTTAGCACCTAAATGCTAACTAATAAAGCAAAGTGGAAGGGTAGTGCTTAGAAGCAGCAAGTGCAATATTTAAAACCTGATTTTAGGCAGAAGAATAAAACCTTAGACAACACTTTTGGCTCAGCATGTTAAAATGTTAGATATTTCCAGATTAAAATCTGTTGACTTTTACAAATTCATGTTGCATTAAAACAATAAGATGTAATAGGATTAAAACTTCATTGAAACATGACTTCTGCTCTAAAAACTTGGGTGATATGACTTAGTCACTGTGGAGAAATCTTGCTAGATACTCTCCTAAGTTTTCCTAAATTCATCACTGACTTTCACCATCTCTGCATCCAAGGTTTCAAAGTATGTCCTGTCAGCACTGACAAATCATTTAGGCTCTCACAGATTCAGGACTTCTGCTGCAAAAATTAAAGATGAGTGAGAGAGGTGAACTCCCTGTTTTTGGTCAACAATGCCCTTTCAGAAGTGTTCCCTCCAAAGAACTGCAGTGTAGACAGCTCCTGCATGTTTCTCCTTTGTGAAACAGGATCCCAGGGCTGCTGATGTATCCTGTACCTTATTTTTGCTCTGAATCACTGTTGTACCTTATGGGAACTGCTGTTCATTCAGGGCAGATGGCGCAGAGAAGTCATCCAGACAAGGACCCAAATGGCAAATCCCTGAGACACTTTGGTGGTCTTTCTGACACAGAGTGCTCAGGTGAGTCTGCAGTTAAACACTGAACACCTCTCAACTACTTTCTGGATGAAAAGCTGAAGTTTGCCCTTAATAATCTGTCACTGTTTCAGAAAAAAATTCAACATCATCACTTTGGAGATCAAGTATCAGACTGGGTAATTTTCCACTGAAAAGTAGTTTAACCAAAGCCTTTTTCCAGTCTTATAAAAAGCCATTTAGACTTTTATTCTCTGTTCCCACTAAATTGAAGTTACTCCTGCAGAGAACAAGGTGAGTATCTGTTTGTCTCGGTGTTCCTAAATGGTATCCAAACTCTTATGAATCTTTACTGATACCTTTATTTATGTTTCCCCCTTGTGAATAGCTGGGGATAGCTCCTAACCGGCTGCTGAGTCCCTCAGTATAAATGGAGTTGCAATTTGCTAATGGGCTATGTAGGAAAGGATGGGTCAGGAAAAGCTGTGGGAGGTGAATATAAAAATGTCCTGGTAACATATCTAACCAGGAAGGAATGAAATAGAAGCTGTTTATCTCTCACATTTGTTGTCCTTTCATGGTTCATCCTTCTGGCCTAAAGGTTGCATCAGCTTATGTTTTCCAAGCTATTTTAATGAAACCAATAAAAGGTCTAAACAAGAAAAGAACTGTATTACTCAAGGCAGGGGTACATCTACCCAACTATCTGGTTGAGAGCAGAGGTGCCCAGAGTAGTGTACAAGAACAGACCTAGCACAGATAATTATAAATCATAATTTCCCAGATATCCCCAGCCTCTGTGAATTTTCAATTCAGGTACTTCCTTACTTATAAGTGATACTGTAACAAAGTAGTAATTTCTTATCAGTCTCTTAATCCAGATGTGATTTTAATATTCATAGTATCCTGTAGCAGAAAGATCTTTACCTAGGTGCTATGTGGGTAAATGCCTCCCCTGTTTTGTTTTGAATCTATCACTTGCCCCTGCCGTTTGATGATCTTTGGTTCTTTCATTGGTTTTGATGAGAAATAATTTCAGTTTACTTGTTCCTTGCTTTTCTAGGCATTTAATACGTCTTTCCTGAGATCCTCCTCTCTCTGCCATTTCTTCAACAAGCTGGAGAGTGTATTTGCATGGAACATGCTCCACAGTGTTCTCATCCTGTAGCTCTTCAGTATGCTTTTTCTGTTTTCTGAGATGGAGAACCTAAGTGGCATACAATCATCAGCTTATGGATGCACCACTGACTTTTACTAAGGGGGCTTAATGAGAAAGATGGGGACAGACATTTTAGTAGTGCCTGATGCGATAGGAGAAGGGGTGATGGTTTTAAACTAAAGAGGGTGGATTCAGACTAGATATAAGGCAGAAATTTTTTACTATGAGGGTGGTGAAACACTATCACACATTGCACAGAGAGGTGGTGGATACCCCATCCCTGGAATCAACCCTTCAGTCAAAGTCAGGTTGATAGAGCCCTGAGCAACCTGATCTGGTTGCAGAAGTCCCAGCTCATTGCAGGGGGCTTGGCCTAGATAACTTTTAAAGGTCCCTTCCAACCCAAGCTATACTGGGATTCTATGATAACAGACAGAATAGTTTTAAGCTGGTGTTTTATTAGAAATATCTATTAAAACTCAAACTGATGAGTGGTGAGTTATGAATCTCTCAGGGCACATGTGAGGTTAGCGCTGGGTTTCTGACATGCTGTCAGTCACTGCTTGGAAACCCTTCTGTGGATTGTTGCCATCACGTTTTAGCCCTATAGTCCTGACTATTTCACTGCTGTCATTGCACTGATCTATTAATTTCTACAGGTCATCTCTAAATCCACACAGACCTGAGATCAAATCTCATTTTTCTTCCCTGACAAAATGGACTACTTATACTTTTCATTTCCAACCTTTCAAAATCTCTTAACGGGAGAAAAATACAATTTATAACCAGCGTTACCAATTATACCATAATTTAAATGTAACCACTCATGTCTTCTGCACCTTTTCTACACAGAACATTTGTTTCAGGTACAGTGATTTTATAACAATAACAACTTCAATGCCTTTGTTCTGGTTGCCAGTAAGCACTATAAGGGACATCACACATTTCTGGTGTGGACAATTAAAGATAATGAGTATGAAGATATGGATCTAGAGTCAACCAGTTTGCTGAGATGTATAATTGTATCATGTCTGTCCATGTGTCATGCCTGTGTCATGCTGTGTCTACTCCCTTCTTTTTTATGTTGGAGAAGTTTTGTCTTTAGCCATTGAAGACATTGCTCCTGGATCCAGCAGTCTGCTTGATATCCTGTTCTGGTTAAGTATGTGCACTGCCAGCTTAAGGGTTTAATTTCCCTGTTTTGCATAGTGTTTGGCTGGAGAAGAAGTAGGAATAATTGGGTGCAATAATGGTCTGTTCACGCCTGCAAAGTAAAATGAACACATTCACAGGCTCACTTCCTTCTGCTGTTGGTGCAGACTGTTTTACTCAGGCTGATTTGCAGTGGAAGCTTATCTCTAGGTTCTGGCTGTGAGAGAAAAAGTAAATAAGCCCAAGCAATTAGTGTAATGTTCATGCAGGTGCAAAGAGCCTGCATAAAGCCCTATTTACTCTTGCCTTCAAACCCCTTTAATCATCATTGTGGAGCTTAAGTTGTACACGAGGCTTATGTGTGGTGTATTTCCCAGACAGAGTATCTGAGTGCTTCTATTTCACTATAGAAATCCTCAGCCCTAGAGACATATCTGGTACCAAAATAACTCTGAACATCTTCTTAGTCCGTGATGGAATGAGCCACTTTAGTAATGAGTGGACAAGCAGTAGAGTCTCCAAGGTCATTTGAAAGTTTGTAGTACTGCTTAGTAGCACTGTAAAAAATAATTCTGATCCATGTTATTCTAAAAACAATAAATAAGTGTGTCAAACGTAAAGTGATGGGAATCAAAGGCTACTGAAAAACATCCTCACTACCTTGGTAATTACCTGCACATCTAATGAAATGTAAACCCCTGTGGAAATCAATATACCACTGGGATTGTTTTTTCTGTAATTTAATATTTCTTATAAAATTATTTTTTTCCCTAGTAATGGAATTTCCTTTCATTTGCTTCTTCTAATAGTTCTTTAAAATTGAGCAGTTAAAACGTTGTTGAGAGGATTTCCCAAAAAAGCTATATTCATGTTGCTGAAATTCACAATAACTGCTTCTTTCTTTCTCATGTGGTGCATCCTAAATGTGAGCGATTTATCTATTAGGTTTACATTAGTGGTGGCCTGAGGGGATAATTTCAGGCAAAAATTCTATAATATTTTCTGCAGCAAAGCTCTTCCTTTAAGGACAAAAAAATCACAAGGCTATTGAACTGATGCTTGTATTCTCTGGTAAACTACAACAACAGCAAAAGGCAATTTTAGCCCATTTATTAAGAAAAGCTTTATGTATAAGCAAATAGTTGAACAATGTGAACATTGTGTACTTTATTTTTGGATGAAGGATTTGTAAAATTGACTGAGTCATAGATTTTTAGGGTTCAAAGACAATTTTTAATCAGCTAATGTAATCTCATCTATAAATTAGTTCATTGAATTCCAGTCTTGCACTAAGACCAAAGCATGTGTTGGCTGAAGAACATCTATAATGCATGCAAGCTTATGTTCTTGTGGGTGTTTCTCTTCTTGTTTTTTTCTTTTTTTTTTCTCCCAAAACATGATGTATCTCAGACACAGAACTTAAAGGCAGCTGAAAATTTTGGGCATTTATCATCATCCCTGGTCAGTCATCAAACTTTGACTCCATCTGCTACCACATGTCTCATTAGTGTACATGTTTTTCTCTTGGTGTGTTCTCCTCCTGGGCTGACAGAATAACACATTTTTTTCTCCCAGACAGGGTACTTACAGGGAGGACAGAGAAAAATACTCTTAAAAGGGAGCTGGGGAAATAAGAGAGAAGAGCCCTCATCAAGTCAGTCTTCAATTCCCCCTCTGCCTTTGGGAATTTAAGGCCAGCCTTACATCCAAGTGTCAAAACTGGCCCAGACATCTCACTGAGGTGGGTCATATTGGGATTTTGAAGGAGTTGTTGGTGATGGGGTAGAAACAGGCAGGAAGGTGTTCCAGGGGGATCTACACAAGAGTCTCAGGCTTCTACCTTCTTGCTCCCATTCCTCTGGAGTACAGGACTTCATCTCTCCTTACTGCCATGTAGTTGACAATCCATACCATTTCCTACAACAGCCCCCTTGGTCTCCCTCCTTCCTTTCCAAATTCCTGGGAGTGCATAAGGAAGATAGAGGAAGTGAAGGCCAGGGACTCCTAAGAGGGAAAAAGATAAAGGGCAGGGAGGGGAGGAGAAAGGAAGCTGTGGAGGGTGCTGGTGTGTAAGGCTTCCTGATTCTGATACAACAGGTAGTAGCAGGGACATATGGCTTCTTGAGAAGTGTATTGACTACTGTCCCACGTCCTCCATGGGCCACACCATAAATGCATGCCCTGCACAGCATCTTCTGTTTCTCCTGTTTGCACCCTCAGCCAGATCCTGAGCCAGAAAACTTCAAATCTTTTCTAGACTGCAAGACTTTCAGGTTTTGGTAATTTTGCTCTCAGTGGTATTATTTACCAGGAATGATGACTGAACCCTATGAAAATGGTAATTTTGATGATTTTTTGTATGTCATGCCGTCATTTTTTTTCCAATTACTTTTGCATCTACTATTCCAAGTCTATCCATTTCCAAACATGCACCAATCTATATTGTTCCAAATCTCCCCACTGGTGCATTCTGTCCTCTTTCATGGGGAAGTGATACATCATGTGCCTGAAATCCACGAGTATCTCAGACACATTTCTGGTGTATAGCTGAATGTAACCAGATCCAGGTATAAGAAGCACTAGCAAGAGCATCTCACTGGTAGCTGGTTCTACATTCAGGCCATGAGTAATATCTGAATCACTGTATAATTGCTTCAAAGAGATGCAGAAGCCAGCTGCTACAGAAAATGGAGGAGAGTAACTACTGGCCTTCTTCGTAGTGTTTGTAGTTCTGTACTCAATGTATTTTCCCAGTTACGAGTTCATGTTAACTTGACAAGTGAAATGTAAGATTTACTTGCCCTTTATTTTGGCTTTTGTACAAATATATTCAAATCATCCTCTTTTATTGGTAGTGCAAATGTAAGGTGTGTTTTTAATTACCATAAAGAAATTAATCTTGTACACACCTGATTGATAAATCTTTAGAATTATTTGATTTTTACACATTTAAAAAAAAAATTTAAAAAAAATTAGGGGAGATGTAGTTGTAAAACAAATATAAGTGTTGTGGGGTTGGCAAATGAAACTGTCCTTTTCCGTCTTGGACATTTTTCATTCTTCGTTATGGCAAAACAGATGTCTGAGTTTCAGCCCAAAAGCTAGATGATTTCTGACAGTATACAGCCAATCACTCATGAGTAATCAGTATTATGCTCAAGAAAAGGATGGGGGTTTTGTCTATAACACATTTAACAGAGGCTTAATACAGCACTGTTGAGTTGAAAAGCACTGAGTAAGTTGGAGTTTTCTTTGTGCTGCATACAGCAGGTGGAGAGATCTGTTCTGGGAAGGAAATTTGGTGGACATGGGGAAAGGTGGAAGATGCCCAGGAGAAATAAATCTGGAGTCCATGGAGATGATAGGACAACCACACATGGGAACTGGAGAGTAAGGCTGGAGTTCTTCAGATCTAGTTAAACAGCTTGCAACTCAACGCCCACACTTTGAAAAAACAGGAAGTGCTTTGCAAACTAGCATCTCCATAGGATAGATCCCTTCTATGGAATGCATTTTTAGCCCTTTTTGTAGGAAAATTGCTGGTGATGTCACACAAGATAGCAGAAGTCTTAGGCTGGATTTAGGTGAAGTAAGACTAAAACCCTCATGAAGTGCAAATTAATTGGAATGAGTTTAATTGGGATATCTCCTGGGGAACTGATTTAGTCTAATGAGAATGGATGGCAGTATCTACTGATTAACTGGGAGAGAGTTAGCATGTGTTGAGCTTAATGGGAAGGGCTCTGGCAAGTTCCAAAATGTCTTCAAGGTTTTTCCTATCTCAGAAGGATAAGGTCTGCTTTTAGTTACCATTGTCAGAAGAGATTTTATTTAGGAATGAATCCTATTCACACTGTTTTGCATACAAATTCTTCCTTCCACCAGCAGATTACCCAACTGTGATATAATAAGGGAAACATATATTTTTGAAAAGTCAGACCATCTGTCTTCCTGCAGTAAATATAATTAGAGATAGATATAGGGTACCTTAGCAGAGAAAGGAAAAGCAATTCTGCTATCAATGGGCATAGCAGACAAGACAGGATTGACAGATGCTTGTGATATTTTAACAGCTCTGTTCCCAGACTTTCTTCTCTGTCTGTATCCGTTGGGTGCTAAAAAATTATTCCTACTCTGATCACTTCAGGGACTTATTGTATGCTGAAATTTATAGAATTATTGAAACCACAGCTAGATCATGTATAAAATTTTGCCTTCAAAGTTCCTTTGAGTGCCATGTCCAAGATATATCTCCTGTCCTTGCTTGTACTGACTTTTCGTATCTTTTCCCTTTGAAAAAATCTGTGATTGTCTAAAATTCTTGGCATCCCAATTTAGTGTAATTCAGAATTTCATATTCAGTGTATGATGTCATAAACTACACCTTAATATCTACTGATGTTGCCCTTTGGTTACCCTTAATTGCTTGTATAAATTCACTTTGGTTAAGAGTTTTACTTTGAGTTAAAAACTCTCTCCTGGTAGCACAATGTCCTGCTGAGAAGCTTTTGATTTAAGATCTCCATCTCTTTAACTTGGCTCATGCCTAAATATTTGTACTGTTGAATTTTAATTCTTTGTACTGTTCCCAGGGATCCAGGACAGAAAAGTTTGAGTGCAACAATAATATGAATGATTGATAGAGCCTCTATCAAAGTTGCCAACTTGCTAATCTCAACATTTGCAATGTTAATGTTTTCTACAAAATTGTCAGTTATCTTGTCTATTATGGTATTAAATAACCCTGGCTGCCAGAGCCAAGCTGTGCAGAAGTCAGCTACACAGTTATCAAACACATTAAAGTAGAAGATACGAAAAAAGAGCCTTTTCCCTTCCTCCTGGCACCTTTCATTTGTTGCAGGTGTTTGATTGCATTTCAGGAGTTCTAGTAGAAAATCCATGTAAACAGGTTACTCTCCAAGGTCCTGTTTGACTGTAAAGACAGCAGTTTATACCACAATTTTGCTTCTTTCAGTTTTACTGTCAATTCCTGTTACTTCTTTCCACTTCACAATCCAGTGCACTCTTCCAGGGTGAGACCAGACCTCCCACTGACAAACTGTGGTCATAGAGAAGCCATTCCTATTTTTTTTCTAGCTATCATTTTCCAGGCACTAGGCTGCTTCCATTAAGGCTGTCAATCATCTGAAGACTCCTTGGATTCAACCCCTCTATCTGGACTCGGAGCTTTTTCTTCCCTGTCAGTGATATCCCATTCTCTCCTCAGCCCACTATAAGCATGAGTTCTTTACTTTTGTATCCACACTGTCCTCTGTAGGTCAAAAACTGGTCCTGTTTTTAACTAGGCACCTACTGAGGCCATTTTTATTGTGCAGCTCATGCTCCACCCTTGGCTGTCTTGCTCGCAGGTGACTCTGTGTGTTACCAGGACACTTGTACAGCACAAATTTCTAATCTAGGGGGAATGTGAAAATACAGCATTTCCTACTCCATAAGAAGTGGTGTAATTTTGCAAGGATTTTCAGGCTTTTTCAGCCTATACAAAGTGTATGCCACAAAAGAAAAAAAAAGATAAAAGCTGCAACCCCCTGTAGTGAGCCATCCAACCTACTATTTCCTTCAACATTTATATGCTGATAAAAGCATTTCATACTCCAGAAGGAGAAATGTGGGGTAGAGTTTGTGATCTGAATAGAAAGTAGGGATCTCATTAAAAGGAAGAATTAATCTGATTACTGAGTGATTTTCAACATGAAGAAGTTGCATCTGAAAGTTGACTTATGTGTCTATATCCATCCCCCAGAATTTTGCTATTGAATCCCATAGAATATGTTTAAAAATAACTATTGAATTTATAACACAGAACCTACATTGACACAATTAAACCTGATCGTGTCACTCTTCTTCTTCAGGCAAATAATTGCTTGAAACTCACTTGATGGCACAGTACATAGTCATTTAGAAGACAGTGTCAAGAATCTTGGTCTCTTAGCTGTGTTAGCAAATTTTGACATTATGAGCAAGAGCTTCCCATTCTGCAGTATTAGGGATCTCTGCAGAATAGCTTAGGGCATCTGTTGTTGATGCAGGAGGAGGTAATAGAGTCTGAGTAGGATAGGAAAAGATGTTTGGACACACTGCAAAATCATCACACACCACAGGATACAGTAACTCCCCTCAAAACCCAATAAGCTGCTACAAAGCAGAGCTGGCTTTACTGTATTTTGTAGAAGGAGGATTGCAAGCCAAGATGTGAGAAAGGGGAGAGGCTTGGAAAATTTTTAAGAGGACCTTTGTAGAAACCTTCCTCTGAGACTTTCTACAGCAGTTGAGACCTTATGAGAGGATGATCAAAGCCCTTAGAGCTCATCAGATTTTGATTTAAAAACCCACAGGCTTTAGGATATAGGGACACACTTCTGTGGGTGTGTAAAGCCTTTGTTCACTTCAGGTTAAATCTGATCGCTACTTCATAATGAATCAAAGCTTTTATAACTGTCAGTCTTGGTAAAGGAACTGTTTTGTTTTAAAAAACACTGTTGGAACTACAGGAACAGCTAAACCAGGAATGAGCAAAATATAACTTTGTACCCTGCTAAATAAAATATGTTTACAGATGCTGCTGGTACTGTCATCTATATAACACAATGTCCTCTCACCCCAGTGTGTTACCAAGCACTTATTGACATTAAACTTGGAGAATCATACCTGGAGTATGACTATATTGTTTAGATAATCTATGTAAAAAGAAAACTCTCTTCATAAATGCCCTAGCACAGGGCAACTATCTGCTAATTCTGCAGTGCTTAATAGAGCACAGTAAATATGAAAACTGTATTTAGAAAAGGAAATATCTTCACAGCCTTGGGAAAAGCTCTGCCTACTTAAGTAATGATTCTTGACTTGCTTTTAGTCATTGTGTGGCTGTTCTTCCCAGGTTGATGCACTGTTTTCAAGAAAATAAGATTTCATGGTATAACTTTTTAGTGTCTTGGACTATCTGCTCTACTTAAATTTTTGAAGTGTTTGTCTTTTGGTATTTTTTTTTAAGGATTCTTTTAAGTATATTTCTCCTGTAGGACAAAAAGAAGAAACATAGATATCCATAGATGGAGTATCATCATGTCACAGGAGCTGGGTATTCATCTCCTATAACTTAAATTCGTCTCACCATCTACAAGAAAGACACTGGATAAAACTGCTTGTCTAGTCTCTAGTCAGTGGAAGAGAAGTGCCCAAGGGATGTTTTTGCCTACGTGCTTAGACACCTGTTTGAAGGTGGCAGTCACACTGTAGAGGTGTTTCTGTCTGTCACTGTGATAGAGAGGAGCCTGGGCACTAGCTGAGTCCTTATACTTAATTAATAAGCTAGAAGTAGGAGACATGAAGCACAAGTTTTGTCCTAAGTTCTGACTATTGCTTCCTTGTATTAATTTTCCCAAACCTTAAAAGCTCATGGACTTCAGTTCCATTAGAGAACTAAAGCCAGTGCACACTCCTCCATGCCTTGTAGATAAAATATCAAAGTTATTGTTTAAATTTCTTCTAGTTATATGGACCCTAGCTGGATTATTATACTTACCTAGTATCTTACAGGTTATTTTCCTCTATCTTTTTCCTTCCTTTACCTATTCTCAATGTTTCAGACGTTATAGCTGGTATTGACTGATATCAGTTCTTTCTACTTGCTACTTGTACAGCTTCCATTTTACGCAGCAATTTCTCCTTCTTCTCCTAAAATTTTTTACTCATAGGTTTCTAGTCTTTTATTCCTAGATGTGAGATTTGTTTTTAGCAAAACAATGTGAACAGTGACTGATAAGTGTTTGAAATCTTTTCTCCCAGATGGCTTGGCTCAAAATAATTTTCAAGATTCACTACTTTGCATTGAAAACAGATATCATTGCTTTGGACTTTATTCTGTGTACCAATATCAAATGTAACAAATTCATGATCTCTTTCCCTTAAGCTACAACTCATTTTAGTTCAAAGATGAGTCCCTGCATTTATCATAATGAAAGCAGGGAGAGAATTCCTTCATGTTTAATGCAGCATTTTCATAATCAGAAGACTGTTACTGTAATTTTTTTAACCACTGCTAAGGAGCTCTGTAGTGGCTGTAAGTGACCATCAACATAGGTCATTAAAGCTAAAGATGACAGATTTTTTCCTCCTCTGTGTTACAAACAGCTCTTTATAGAGATTCTGCACAACTCATTGCAGTGTTACTATGGTCTGTGGCAGGCAGAGACCAGCATGTGATCTACCTATGCTGTCTGTTAATAATTGAGGAGTATTCAGGACTAGTATTTTAGAGTTGTCAGGCACAATACAGAGTGCTCTTCCCAAGCTCTGCAACCCACTTAGCCTATCCCAAACAAGCTAAGTTAACCATTTTAGTTGCACAAGTCTTTTCCATGAGCTGAAGTAGTTTTCTGGCACCAATACCTATACATTGCTTCTAAATCTCCTAGTTTATTACCTGATTCTTAGTTCTGGCGTACAGGCAGCTAAAGAGTCTTTTTTCATACATCTTGGTGACTGGATTGGTTTTATCCTTGGCATCTTGATTGTATGGCAAAAGAGATCACTTCTTCTTCACCTTTTAATCCCCTTTTTGTTATCTAGGTTGATACCTGGCTGGTATAGCCCGCCAGTTTCACCAGCAGGACTTTCCTGTTTGCTTTAGATGAATACAGCTAAACCAAGCATCTTCTTTTCCTCACAGCAGATGGATGAGGATTCCACAGAACCTAAATTCTCCACCTAAAGCCACATGCCTTGCTATCAGCTCTCATGTAGTATAGGAAGGCTCTCTGACCAGAACTTGCATGAATGACTCCTATCTTTCAGTAGTCTACTAGAAGTCTGTTAGAGACAATAGAGCAAGCTGTGGGGGAATAACCATTCCAATTCCTCATTCTAATCTCTGAGACTTTAGAACTGGTTAAATAAGCTTAAGGGAGGGCGTGTGTAGTTAAAATGTTGAAAGAAGCAGGCAGATTCATGCTTCTTTAGAACTCTCTTCCAAAAGGGCTTCTGGCCTGTATTTCTTCCTCCTCATGGAATATATTCTCACTCTTAATATTTATCTCTGGCTATTTAGCCAAAAGAAAAATTCCTGGAAGTTGAGCAATAGAAAGCTGAGCAAGACTATGCAGTGAGAGTTTATGAAAAATCTCATTGCAGCAGATAAAGCCAATTACATGTGTCACCAAGGAGTAAAATAAGCCTTGCTCAAATGAAATTTCTTCTCTTGATGTTATATTTACGGAGCTCTTGCGTCACTGTAACACTGGGAACACTGAGATGAAGGTACATTAATATAACAGCATGAAAATTCACAGAGGAGCAGAGCAGGTACTGGGGAACCATCCAGTGGGGAGATAATTCTCCAGTCACCCTGAGAAGGGAAGAGGAAATAGCTGCTTTCCCTGATGTCGCACGGGACTGTTGGCATTCTTCCTGCCTACAGACTGCTTCCCTCCTCAGTGTGCCCTAGGAAGAAATATCTAACTGGAAAGAAATAAAGGAGTGAATAAGCAGAGACATTCAGACTGAGGAGGAAAAGTTCTGTGCTCTCCAACTTCTGGCAGAAGAGACCTGGTTGCAGGGTTCCCAGGACTCCAGCCAAGGACAGAGGGGAACCAGAACCCCTGGGGTGTCTCCAGAGGAGAGTTTTGCTTGCTCATGTTCCTCGTGTCAACCCCCTAAAGTCACATGGCTTGGGCTTTACCTGTCAGAAACCTTAGTGCAGCAGGTTTATACAACCATATTTTGAATTCTTTACATTTTCTTACTAGGCTTACTTGGAGATCTAACAAAACTCACTTCCCCATTGAGACAACTTTCCTTAGCATCTTGAGTTGAGTATTGAGTAGCTGCACCCTATTAGAAGAAATTAAATTGATCTTGATAAAATCTCTCTGTATGCACACTAGAAATTTGAAAGAAAAATAGCTAAAATATTTAAACAGGAAAGTACCAGAAGTTTTGATAGAAACTTTAAATTATCAGGTAATTTGAGACAAAAACATGCTAATGTTGTACCATGTTCACTTCAATTAATCCCTTCATACAAAAAACCCCTAGATTTTGAGACAAAACAGAATACTTTACTACTTTAATGTCACCCAGTACTGGAACAAATTTCATTCAAATGACTGCAGTTGGTGTACAAAGATCCACTCAGTAAAGTATGCTTTAAAAAATGCATTGAGAGACTTGGGCTAATTTTATTAGAGGTTTTAATTCAGATTCTCTGTCTAGTAGTTGGGTAACTGTGAAAGAACTATTTATTAATTTAAAGCTCATACAGCTGATTGATGCATGCTAATGCATTTTAGATTTAATAATCACATCTTCCTTGATTGAATTGTATTTGCTCAGACAGAGCATATAATTTAATTAAGTCTTTTCTAATCCTTCTTGTGCCAGATTATTCTATGGTACATTGGGGAAGAATAGTCAAAAGTGTGAATTTAGTTAATTTAAGCCCATTGAAAAAATCTGTAGTCATGTGAAAGTTTGATATATCAATCATTTTCCAAAATAAAGAGATTTATTCTTCCACACAAATGTTCTGCAATAATTAAGAAGTGTATAGAGGCAACAAGACTTAAAATACAACTAGGAAGGAACCAGTTTTAAGAAAATACAGCACATTTCTACAGCAGATAGTGAAATCCTCATACCACATGACCAGCAAGTCACTTTAGACAATTACTCTCAAATGCTTTATGGAGAATGAAGACATAAGAGAGAAGACACAGAAAACAAAGCCAAGATGTGCCTAAGAAATCAAAGAAGAGAGGAATGAGAAAATGCTTTACTGGACACAATGTGCTTGTGTATACATTGTCAGCTTTTCCAAGATGCAGGTCCAGAGCCTAGGAAGGGTATTCCAAGACTAAAGGATAAAAAATCTGGTTTCAATGGGGGGGAAAAATCATTCAGATTTGGGCATGGATTTCAAGAAGGGATAGACAAAGCAATAAAGGTATTTTTCAGGAAAGAAATTTATCTGTCAGCTGAAATTTTTATAATCTACTTTGCCCCTTTAGTAAAAGAGTTGTAAGAGGAGGAGGATAGAGTTTATGCATACAGAGGTTTACTTATTGAATGCATTTTTCTGATTGCTGTGGACCTTTTGATAGACTGAAACTACATCAATATAATTCATAGTGTGATCTTNGTGCCCGGACACCGCCAGGAGTTCCTGAGCCAGGAATTCTTAGGGAAAAGCAACAGCTTCCTCCACCAGCCAGGCCGCACAGCGGCAGTAAAAGAGTTGTAAGAGGAGGAGGATAGAGTTTATGCACACAGAGGTTTACTTATTGAATGCCTTTTTCTGATTGCTGTGGACCTTTTGATAGACTGAAACTACATCAATATAATTCATAGTGTGATCTTCAAGCTTGGCATTTTCTTATTTTTATGATAGATCAGAGGAATTGAATAAATGGATGTGCTATCAATGCATCTTCTGTGCCCATAACATTTTAGATGATCTATTCTGCAAAGTAGTGGTATGGAAATAAGCAGCATGTTTTTCTCTGATAAATGAGGTGTTGTCTCAAGTCTGAATTACTGACCCCATTTAATTTGTCCATCAGAGTTAAATTATAGAATTTATCCTTTTTAGTAAACAACACTTGTTTCTGATTAAATATAACCTGCAGCAGAATCTGATTTTTCTTTTTGATTTCCCAATAATATAATTTTGTTAAAGATAACATCATGGGACTGTAGTGTTTTGTCTGAGGATTCTGATATCATGCTCTCTGGCATTTCACTTGAAGAATGATTTACTCTTAATGTCATATTCAACCTTGTATTAGCAAAGGTCTTATAAAGATTTGTTTCCTTGACTACCCCATGTTGCAGGCTTGAAGTGTAATTCCATAGCAGTAAAAGGGAAAAAAACTTTGACACTGGTGTATAATTAACAACGTATCACAGAAATAAATCTGTTTAACAAAGTGCTGTCAGGGTTCTGCTTGTGAAGTAAAAACATGCTTTTCTCTCTGCACAAATGATTTGTAAAAGAAATGCAGGATGATTACTTTTCTTCCTGGTACAGCAGGTACTAGTGTTGATCTTTAATGTTTCTTCTTGGGGGCAAGCCTGCCTTGACTGAGCAGGGTACGTCACTTCACACAGCACCTTAGCTTAGCACTGACAACTGGGGGGGTTTGCTCCTAATTTGAAATAATGCCAACCTACAAGGCATACACTGTGTAAAAGGACATTACAATAAAATCTGTTTACACCTGCACCTCCTGCTAAAGGTCTTTTTGTCACAGTGTCATCTTGAAATATTCCTGAGGTTTTCAGTTCAGTGCATGTCCTGTGTCTAACATGAGCTCAGGATAAAGGCAACTGTCACTTCTTATTCAGCTTTTTCTGAATGGAAATCCGAGCAGCAGTTTATAATTTAAATTATAAACAGGGATACTTTATCTAAATTCAATGAATGCAAACAAACCTGGCCCTAAGCTGGGGAAGAGTCCTGCCATTCCTGGCCTGGGTTCTGCTTACTTGTGCTCTTTGATATAAAATATCTACTACACAAGCTGATTGCTCCTCTAAGCAGAAATTAGCTAGCTTCTCATCTTTTTCAAGTGCTCAGGACTTTGCTCCAGGCACTAGATATCTTTTGTGGCAAGCAGTTTTTTCCCAGTTTAGAACTGTTTTATTTTGCTGACTTAGGGCCAGTTCTTTGGGAAACCAGCAGTGCTGAGGATCTGTTTATAAATGAACATAATCAGTTCATTATCTAACCCCACTGACAGCAGGACGAACTTGTTGGAAGCCAGAGATTAGTTTTACTTGTCATCAACTTCCTTGGTCTCCTATAGCATTGCAATTGTGCTTGAAAAAGGTGTCTTTCCTATCAGCTCATTAAAAGCCTGTCTAAGCTAGCTAGTCAGCTTCACAGCCTGTGCTCTTTCTCCTGGCACTATAGATGAAGTTGACAAAATGGCTTATAGTCTTTCCTTGTACCTATCATCTCCCACATTTCACATCAGTGGTATGCCTTGCCAGGGTAGAGTCCTTCCTGATAATAAAATGCTAAATAAATTATAGCTGCAGGGAATAGAGATGGTATTGACTGATGCTAACTCCCTGAAGTCAGTGTAATAGTATCTTCTGAGGCTGTGTTAGTGACAGGAGGTTGAAAGAAGAAATGTTTGTTTCTGGAGGAAAAAAGAAAAAGAAAGAAGTACAGGATAAAATATTACACCTCTGGTGAGCAAAGAGGATTCTGCTGGAGGTACATGCCACTTGTGATAATAAAGAAAAGGTCTTATGATGTTGATCATCCTTCATACCTCTAGTACTGTTTTGTGAGCACAAAGTATGCAACCAGAAAATGTGCTAATTCATCTTTCCCCATCCCTCTCTTGATTTTCACTTCATAAAAGTCATTGTCTTATCTCAATTAATTCTGTATTCTCTCCTGTACAGAATAAATGAAATGGTTTTGGATTCTGCAGACGCAATACTATTTCCAAAAAGTACTTTTCTTTATTTAGCAAATAATTAATAGGTTATGAAACAGATGATCTATAATGACCTGTACTAAATACTCTAAATACTATATACTGAGTACCAGTACTCTGCTTGTTTATGCTTTTCTTTCTTTTTTTCTTTCTTTCTTTCTTTCTCTCTCTCTTTCTCTCTTTCTCTCTTTCTCTCTTTCTCTCTTTTTCTTTCTTTTTTTCTCCTTCCTTCCTTCCTTCCTTCCATCCTTCCTTCCTTCCTTCCTTCCTTCCTTCCTTCCTTCCTTCCTTCCTTTTCTCTCTTTTTCTTTCTTTGTTTCTTTCTTTCTTCCTTTCTTTCTTTCTCTCTCTCTCTCTTTCTCTCTGATAAACCCTGTCTTTGCCACTTTCAATTTATTTTGAAATGGGAAATAAGCAGCTGGCATTGTAATTTGGATCTAAGAAAACCTAGGAAGTCCTCTGGTGTTTTTTGTAGGCAGTAGATTTGGGTAGAGAAGACCTAGAAGTTATTCGGAAATTTGCTCCTTGCTTCTTGAGGACCTTGCCCAAGTCGCATCACTCTTCTATGCTTTGTTTTTCACATTCACAGGTGACACCAGCTTTTGTGAAGGACTTGGAGATGTGAAATTCCTGCTACAGAACACCTTTGCAGGCTTTTCCTTGTTCTTGCTTTCCCTGCCATTGTGGTGAATTGGGAGATAATCACAAAGGACCAAGGCACTTACAAGAAATACACAGGTCAAAAATACCCATATCCCACACATATTTCTGTTTTCTCAGCTGTTTTGAAAACAACAGCTTTTTCTGTTCACAGCTGGTCAATATGGTATCCCTCGGGATTGTCCTCAGAGACAGAGACAAAACCATGGAGGTCAGGATGAAGAAAATGATTGAAAACCTCACGTATCAGAAATGTATATCAGTGGCCAAGAGATAAGACATATTAAGAAGGAGTTTTGTCATCATGCAACAGAGACAACGTTGGAAGTGAGAAGGGTTCATTGTCACTTTACACCTTCCTTAGGCTACTCATAGCTGTGGAAGGTGTCCTACTGAGAGGGAGAGACAGAGCAGAAGAACAGTCTCATGCTTTTTGGAAAAATGGAAAGTACTTTCCAGAACAGTCTCTCATGATGTCATATTCATGTAGAGCAATCAGGGAGTGGCTGGGCTGCCTTACGTGTCTCTTGGGAAGAGGACTGGGAAACCAATCACCAACCACATAACAATGGGGCAATAATGGGAAGTGAATCTCTGTTCAGAGAGGGGGAAAGGACTGAGGATGTCTGACAGCCTGTGTGCTCATGCTCATATTCCCAAATTATCCAGGAGAATTCATTTCTTTGACTGCAAAACTCATGGACCTACTCAATCTGAGCTTGTGTATTTGCTACAGGTGTTAACGTGTTTAGGTCCTTTTGCCTACTTGGCAATATTTTTAACCTGGAATATGATTGTGAAGAGTTAGCGAGAAATGGACATCTTTAGCACAAAGTGCTTGTAAGCATAAAACCATGTAGCCTTAAGTCCTCCTAGAAATGCATTTTTTCAACTGCTATTTTTATAAATTACTTGTTTCTGTGGCATTTACGGTCATTTCCTTCCTTAGAAATGTTATTTTGCAGTTGTTTAGTCCACAAAGCACAAACCTTCTCTGGCTTCTGCCTTAACTAACCAACCAGTATAAATTTCTCTTGAAATTCACAGCTGTCTTTGCTGAATGTGAGTAAATGAGCCTGTCAGGTTGAGCTGACTCCAAACTTTCTTGTCTTTGGGATGCAAATCCTTTAAATATATTTAGGTCATCTCTATTTGATTTTCATGGGACATGGGGGAGGAGGAGAAACTTCTTCTTCCATAGAGGAGAGAAAATGAAAAAGATGGGCTTTAAATCACTCTGTTCAAAGTCACTATCAAAGTCATCATGTTCCATTCAAGAAACTAAGGATGCTGGGCTCCTGTTTTCCTTATGTTTGTGTGAGAAAAAGGATTTCTCTCCATTGTTTTCATCTTTCACCTATGATTTAGCCATATTGGGGTTGTGACTGATGGGTATCATAGGAGACTCGGGTGCAATCTAGTCAGTAGTTCAAATTGCAAAGCCAAACTGCTGGTACTTAGATGTTTTTAATGCCTGATTAAAATTGTTCATCAAATTCCTCACCACTTTCCATATTCTTTACCTTCCTGGCCTGGATACCCAGCAATCTGCTCCTTTTAAAATAATATTTCCCTGACACAAGGTCTCAGAGCACCACTTAAAATTCCCCAGCTCATATTTAATTAATATTTGGATTTCCCCAAATCCAAAGTATATATTATGGCCAGCAAACTGGAAAGCCCCAGATATTCAAGAGCTGGATAAATAACTTTTAAAAACATAGAATGGAAAAGTGTTTGCTATACCTCTTAGTCCTCCTCCAGCTCATAGGCAGAGGCAGAAACAGGGTAAAAATCAGTGCAGTGCTCAGAAAGTGCAGAATTTCAGACATGATCATCCTTAACACAAACCCCTTTTTACTGCTGGTTTATATAATAGTTTCTTCCAACTTTATAGCAGAGTCGCACTCCCAGTCTGCCTTAATGTGAATAAGAAATCAGACCTTGAGGTGTAATATTGTAAAAGCTCTATGGTAAAATTTAGCTGTAAACTTTGTAAATTTTTATTGAAAAATGTAAGAGTTTTCATTTTGACAGATGATCAAATGTATAATGCACTGTGTGCAGAGGGCTGGTGCTGGCTTTGCAGAGCTGGGAACCAGAGCTTATACCATCCAGCAGTCTGTTTGTCAAACTTTGTAAAAAAGACATATTTAGAGTGTTTCTGGATAATAAGGTCTCCTGAGCTCTTTGCAGCTGCGTTTCTGTGATCATGTTTTCAAGAACATTCAAAATGCAGATGGGGGAGGAGAAATGGGTGTAATTTTCATTAGCAGTTGGGTTTATTAAGCAGCTATTATTAGGCTCCAGTTCTTCCCAAAAGAGGATACCATTAAAAATCTGGCTTAAGACATTAAAGGTAAAACTACAGAACTAACTCCAGCCAATAGCCTTAAAACTTCAAAAGCTTTTTAAAATACGTTGCTTAATTCCAGAGAGGATCATATGGAGAATACAACAGGATTGAGATCATATAAGGGATTTCTTAACATGTGGTTGGGATGACTTGCATAATCTACTTTTAACTGCTGTGTGTGAGCAGCAGGAACATGGCAGAGCATGCTCCAAAAACTCAAACAAGTGTAAAGGAAAGCGAAGATTACTGATGGCAACTGGAACTAAATATTATAAAAAGTTACTTGATTGAACAGTGCTGTGAGGGAATTGCAATGCAAAATGTGAGGACTCTGCTAAGTCTTTTCCCACATCCTAATGGAGAAAATAGTTATGAAGATTAATTATTTAGGAAGACAGCCTGTATATTGCACTTCTTAACCGGTGTTTACAAAACCAAGGAAATCTTCTCCAGACACTTACTGTGGTAAGAACAGGAGTTTTATGAGGAGTGATAGCAGAATTTTAGCTCTGTGCCACATTCCTCTACTGTTCTATGTGGTTAGTCTTGCCCAGTTTAATATAGCAAGCTCTCCCCTGATTTCAGGATTGCATTTTTTAGCTCTTAGCAAAATCGGACACTGTGGTTTATATTTTATATTTATAGTTCAACTTCTGATGTGACAGAGGTTTCAATTGGATACCATTTGCTGTGATCAGAAGAGTGCTTTCAAATATTTTTAAATATTTTATAGATTAGCACCCAAAAGGAAGCAGAGCCTAGAAGAAAAGTAACTGCTACATCAGCTTCTTTTCTGTGACTGCTGATGAATTAATGATTATTCTTTTATATCTCTTATTCCAATAGCAGGCATGAAAGGCTTTAACATTCAGGATACCCAAAAACATTAGAAGAGGGAGGCCACAGTGAAGTCCTAGATAATTTGTGATGAGAATGACCAGTCACTGAGAGAGGGGGAATTGTGGGTCACCTGTTAGGGCAGGGAGTAACTTGTCTCCTGGAAGCATCCCATGTTATCTGCAGGCAAGGGGAGCAAGGGACCCCTGTCTGGGTGTCTTTCTTTTCCTACTCATTGAATTTGAGCACACAAAATAGTCAAAACCTGTGTAGGTGTGTGTGTATATATACACGTGTATATACAGAGGGATGGGGTAGGGGAGAGAGGGAGAAAGTAAACACATGGTTTATATATTTGGACTTGTATAAGGGTGGAGAAATCAAAAGTGTTTGATTTTAGACTGACAAACTAAACAAAACAAACAAACAAAAATACACACAGCTGTTCCTCCTAAGCAGGAAAGGGAGAGAAAGGTATCCAAGAGCCTAGTCCACCATAAGCTGTGGAATAACCAGACCAGCTGTTATTCAATTCAACTCTTTCTGAAGTATTGAGGGCTTTTGGAGTGCCCTGAAAATCAAAAGGTTTGACGTATCTAAATCAGATATGGTACTTTCTTCCTCATCTTTTTCCTTTTAACAGAGTTTCCATTTCACATTTGTTTTGGTTTTTTTGTGTCTTCAGTTTCAATATTTCAGAAAGCAAAGCAGTCTGGAGTTAAGTGGTGTACAGAGCCTGATTGATCTTCTTCAAGCCTCTAAAGCTATCTTCAATGACTGTCATATTAGTGGGATAAAGAAAGGCACAGTGCTCCAAGGGACTGGTTTTACGTCTTTCTGTGCTGTGTTCTGAAATAATTTCTCAAGGATTTAACTGGATGCTGAATCAGCAGTTTAAAAATTCTATGATTTGATCTGAAATACCTGATAAAAACACATGGATTTTCTGGAGTCCTTCTTTCTGTGTTTCTAATATTTTTATTTCATTTACCAGCCCAAATGACTCTACTTTATTTATCTTTTGTGGCACATAGGTAATAAATGTTGGGTACAGATGAAGACAAAATCCTGAAGTGGTTTGGGCAAAAAGAAAAAGCAACAAAAGAAGAGTGGGAAAAAAAAGAAATAACCTGAGGCCAAATGTTATTTATGCTTTTACAATGTTTAAACATATATTTATGAACAAATGTCAGCTACAACCCAGTTGTAACGTTGCCCTGCTCTTAGCCATTTGCAAAAGCTCAGTCCCCTATTCATTATTAGCTATTGAAATAGGATTCTGAGGTAAGAACAATGACATTTTCAAAAATTTGTTTATTAGTAAAGGCTGTTGCCTCTCCTGTATGTTACTATAGTCCATACTCACTCAAAATCCAGAATAAACCATTCCCCCCATTTCAAGCTGCTCATCCATGCAATTTCTACCTAAGATCTTTGGAAATTCAGAACTGTCATTCTTTCCTAAGTATTATCTTCACATTCCTTTGTGGCTTTACTCCTACCAGTGATTACAACGTCCCAGCAGCAGTAGCAACAAGCCAGGGCAGCAATGGCATTGCCATTTCGAATCAGTGGTGCTGTGTCTTGCAAAGGGGACCCCCCCCACAAAGGCTGCAGTGTTTTCCTCCCTTGGTTATTAATTGGCCCATGACAGTGACATTGACATTGTGGTGGCAGACATGCAGGTTGGAAATTAATATACTGAGATTGAGAGTTACAAAAGACTTTAAAAGTCACACCATCCAATCTGTATTAAATCACTTAACAATAGCTGAGTGGAAGCATCTAAGAAGCATGAGAAAACTTTGGATTACCTTATTTAGATTTGATACTTAATGAAAACATAAATATTTAAAACCCATGACGTTATTAACTACATTTACCAGAATTATTTTAAAGATACAATTTACTCAGCTAGATCATCAATCAAGGCAATCTCTATTTAAATTGATGAAGTTATGTCACTGTACACAGCTTGAGCTCTTCATCATGAAATCTTTTCTAAGCATAACTGCTATTAGAGCTTGAGGGTGTTTTTTTGTGACAGCTACATACATGTTTTTCCAATGACTTAAGAACCATAAAACCACATTTAGTATATTAAAAAAAGAAAAAGCACTTATGATAACTTACCATTCTGTAAAGTTTATCCTCCAGATCCTGATTTATTCTTTGTAAGGCTAGGTAATTGTTTTGTATCCTAAAACAAAGATGATATCATGTAACTAACTGCATTGCTTTTTATGTTGTTTTTCACCTGTATTTTCACATCAGCACAAAACCTTGGCTTGCACTACTTGAATTCTATTTGCTTATCACTCTTGTTACCAGTCAGTGGTTGCCTTTGAAATGCAATTACCACCTGCTTCCCAAGCAAACTTCTTTGTCATATTTGCTTACTATATTTAGCAGCAAATTCCAGCAGGAAGTGAAGATACGTTGGTTGTTCTGCACTTGTGTGCAGACACACATTACAGCCTAGGAACTTGCACAAGGTAATTATAGTTTTACATCAGGCTCAAGAATAGTATGTTAGAGAGGAAGTTTGAGCTGTAGGCTTAGGGAGCACAAAAATAAAAGATTTGTTATGAAAATGCAGCAGAATCCTGATGACTGTAGCAACATGTGGGCATCAACATGTGACTTAGAAGAGAATATTTCTTCTTTCGACAAAAGTTCAAGGAGTTGCGTATTTTTTTCAGGAAGTATATTTAGATAGCTTAGCTGAGAAAAGATGGGTATTTATTTTTATCAGCACTTAGGGATTGAACGAATCACAAAATGAGGCTTCCCTGCTTATTCCAGAGCAACACACCAAAGAAAAGCTTCACCCTGCACATCTTTAGGTTACTTAGATGGTAACCTTGATATTGTAATGAAAAAGCTGAACAGCCTGTGGGAAAACCATTGGTGTTCTGGTAGCAGCTTTGTCTTCACAGAACCTAAGGAGGATAGCTCCTTGTTCATTAGTACCAATCACCTCAGCACGATGTATAACAAATGCAAAGCAAATGTTAGAAGTTCAGCTGTGAAAAGTTTGTCTGAATAAATCTCTATGTCTGTACTGATCAATAGGTCAAATTATTTTCAGCAGTGAGGAGATTTTAGGTAATGTGCAAGTGTTTTCACTGTAAGAGTGAACCCAGATGTAATACACATTTATACAGCAGAACGCACTTCCTCTGAGAAGTCTGGATCTGGGTGTAGTTTCTGTGGTTATCAGGATAGGACGCGGATTAAAGAAGTCTCTTTGGTTAGGAGTGGCTGTTGAAACTGGAATGAGGATCTGTTTTCCAAGCATGCCGTAGCTTTGAATCAAAGGGTCCAGCCCACCCCTTCCTGGCAACGTGATGCATCTCCCAGATTCTGTTGCCATGGAGATTTTCTTTCCAGTTAAATGATCAGAATTCTCCATTCAGGGCAGGTCAGTGGCTTGCAGTGCCCCTCTTAAGGGATGCAGAGCTCTGGCTGGGGCTCCCAGCAATGCAGTAACATCTGCTGCATGGACCTGAGAGGGGATGTCTGTGCCAAGGACATCTGCTCTGTGGCTATAAATAATGACATCCCCATGGGTGAACCTCCTTGGGGTACCAAGAGTCAGCCCCAAATCAGGGCAGCTATTTCCAATATGCATTGCAAGCCTGGGGGAATCTCAACGTTGACTACATTTTACAGAGCTGCTGAGCAGACTTCCTTCCTGTGAGGAGGATCTGTGCTAAACAGTGTTTGCTGAGGTGGTGACCCAAATGGGCTGAAAATCTCTGAGACTTGTACTGTGAGACTTGGTCAATACTCACCAATTCTCATAGTGCCATTGTGTTTGTGTCCAGGTGACTTAAAGGGTTGAGTCAAGTTTACAATTCTCTGCATTGTCCATGCTCCTCACAGCATTTACCACTAAGCCTCTCTATAGACATTGATTTGTGCAGCTCTAGGTTTACTTGGGATTTTCCCAGCCATTTAGCTGACAACAAAACTGAGACAAATCTCAGGGTACTCTGTATCCAGCTTTTAGTGGCACAGGAGAAAGCAGAGATGATCTTGATACAAGGAGGGTTAAAATGGCTTTGTCTGCAGTTACTCAGCACAAATATTTTGTTTTACTGGTGGATGCGTGCCATGGTGCAGGAAGAAAGGATTTTGAGAAATAAAATAGTGCCTTCTGGCTGAGTCCAAAAGTGCCCCAGCATCTTCTCTGTCATGGTCTATGTTTTTGTCTAGTAAAGCAAAATAGAAGAGGTTAAACTTGCTTGGCACCCAGGAAGTTTGTGGTTCAAGTGGAGGTGGTGTAAAAACTGATTTAAACAGTTAGCACCTGCAATGCCCTAAAAGTTTTTATGGGTTCAAAAGTACTTGCATAACTTCCTGAAAGTAAAGGGAAGAAAATATTTGGTTCAGGACTCTTCTAGGTGTCCCTGTACCACAGTCTGTTCTGCAGTGGTTACAGATGTGGACAGCTCAAGGGAGACCCTGAAGGTTTCCTTTCCATAACTTTGAGACCATGAATAAAACCAGCAGTAATTGCTACTTGGATAGAAGACTTATCATGGTAACAATGGGTTTGTTCCTCAGCTTCTGTTGGCACTTTTTCTCTTGATATGGATGACTGGAAGGTTAATTATCATTACTTGTTTTTCAGTGACAACACTTCCATGCCATAGATGGTGGTAGAATGTTTTACAAGAGTTTTTCACAATCTCCTTCCCCCTTTGTAACTTCTTTTGCCTTTGCCCATCAAATTTTTGCCTGTTGTATATTTAGGAGAAAGTAGCCCACAAACTCTAGTTCTCTAACACATTAATTTTGCACTGAGAAAATGACCACCTCCCAGTACAGTCAAATCCAATCTAAAAAAAATCCACAGTAAGTAGGAAGCTGAGCTTCAAAAAGTGTTTCTATTGAGAACAGTATGCAAAGGTAGTCAAAATAAGCACAAACACATACACACGTACACAAGCACATACACATGCACGTATATGCATAAACCCCAAATTGGAAATTCACTGTGCCAAAAGAAGTGTCAGCAAATGTAAATGGCAAGGAGAGAAATGAACCCAGAAATACATGGAAGAAAGTGTTAAAGGGATAAAAGAGGAACAGAGTCAGATCAATCTTCGGGCAAAACTGTAAGATAAAGGGAAGGGGAAATAAAGAGTAGGGAAAGTTGTTCAAATTTGAAAATGGTCCGATGACCAAATGGTAACTTAACCTTGTTAGCAGAAAAAAATACACCCAGATAGCCTGAAAATTGTGAAATATGAAATATTTTAACCTTGTAAATCTGGCTTCTTTGAAAATAAAATGAAGGGTAGGCTTCACTATCATGAAAAACTGCTATAAGGATAAACTCATGTGAAGTGATAACCTGTTATCATTTGTTGATGTATTTTTTTGTTGTTCATGTCATTAGGAGATACTCATGTGACTTCAGGTGCACATATGTGCATCCATTAAACAAATATTTCGATTATTGAACAAATTAGGGCCTAGTGAAAAATATTCTGACCATATTGAATGTGTCAGGTGTCTGTGCTCCAACCCACCAGACAACACACTCCTCCCTAAGACTGCAGATCACCACTGAAGAGGAAGTCTGAAAAAGCCTCTATTTCTCTGCTTCCACTCAATCTCAAGCCCTGTTAAGGCCATGAAATACATCTAAAGTAAAACTTAGTCTTAGGCTGACTTTCTTTAAAGAAGAGAATTTCTCCCAGAGTGCAGTTAGCTTTGGAAAGTGACTCTTGGAAAAGTAGCTTCTTGTTCAAAAAACTTTTCTCTCTCTGTTATCACAAGTTATACCAACATCCTTATGAAAACAATAGTTTTTCCTCCAGGATTCCTGTTCAGAACACCCCTTCAGTCTGTGAAATGCCTTGCTTTTGGTGAAACAATTATATGTGTGGGCTAATCTCAGTGCTAAATATATGCTTGTATGGGTTTACTTCTTATGCCTTAAAATAACTCTACTTTCTGTTAAAAGACAGGATGGGGACCCAGCCAAGTTGTTACCCAGCGTAGAGCCTCAAGGAAGAAACCCAACATGAACTTTGGAGTCCAAATGTGGTTCCAAGTTTGGTTTTTGAAATTTTTTTAGATTTCAACTTATAAAAGTTATGCTGACCACGCCAGATAAGGGATCACTCTGAGGTATATGAAGTCCCCTATCTCTTTTCAGTCACTTTTCAAGCTGAACATATGCTTTACAGTTATTGTTTTCAAATCTAGTCAGCACTGTTCTTCCACTGAGAAAAAAAGAAGAAGGCCATCTCTAAATGTTTGTAGAGAGTTTGAAAACTTTACCATTGAGCCACACAAGTCACCTCTTCTCTTGGGTAAAAGTAGGGAGGCCTAGCGACAACACAGGCAATTCTGGGTAAATTAAGACGAAGACTTTCTGAAAGGATTAGAAAAGGGTAGTCATTCAGCCTCTTGGTAAAAAAGTTGCACTTTACAGAAACTGAAATTTAATAACAGAAATGTTCTCCAGTGTACAAGTGGGATCTTGTTACACAGGGCCTATTTATTTATGAGGTGTTGAATTTCTCTCCCTGTGCAGTGAATAAAGGAAGAGGCACATAATAGAAACTAATTCCACTTCTTTGTTTCTCTCACATTGATTTTCCTGTGTGACATGTTGCTGACATGCTTTTGGATGACAGGTTTTTTCAGACATTATCCTTCTCCAGGTTGACAAATCTAGGTGTTCAACTTGCAGGATGCCTTGCTATTCTCAATAGAAACATTTTTAAAGCTCACCTCGTAAAACATTTTTGGCTTCCATTATGATATGTCTTCAGGGGAGTAATCACCTGCCTGAAACATAATTTTTAATATAAGTTTTCTTCATAATATGGTACAATGTTCCATTAGAATATTGGAAAGTCAGTTCTGCTAATGTGATGTTCTAGCATGAGTGCTAGACTTGGCTGCGAGACCCTGGCCTGAGTTTCAAACGGTGCTTAACTAATTAGTGCCCAGTGAAGTTGATGAGACTTTCTACTGACTAGGAAGCCCCTCTGTTTTAACAGGAGAGGAATGGTCAGCCCCTCTGTTGCTTTATGGCAGCTGCCCAAATGAATGCTTCAAGAGAAAAGAGTACCAATGTTCCCTGTCCTGGAATGTATTGAAGCAAAACTACATCAAGAATGAAGTTACTTTCAGTGGCTCTGCTCTAAGTGAAAAGATAGGAAAAATATATTGTTGACAAGAAAACTATACAGAGAACCTCCAGACTGCTCTTGATAGATGTGTGTAGATTTCAAAATCACAACACTTGCATATTTTAGTTTCATTTTGAGAAGCATCCCCAGTTATAGAAGCATTTAAGTTATAAGACCACACTAGGATGTTTCCTAAATTGAGATCTTACAGGCTCATTCTGTTTAAAATTTATATAAAATGGTTTGGTTGACTTAGTTTATTGGTGGCTTTTGTCATTGTTTTGGTTTGGCTTTTGCCTTCTGCAAGGAATGAAAAATACTTCTTTGGGTATTGCTCTGGAATGATTTATTCTGAATTTCATTTTGAGTAATCCAACGAATTAACCAAATAGTTCCATTAAGATATCAGTTTAGGAAAGTCTCACAAGACATGCAAATACATTCCTGCATAAGTGGATAATTCTAGTTTCAGAAGTTTTGAAAGCAAATGAAAAAATAGATATTAATAATCAATGATAAATTTTAGGCTAAGTCTACAGACCATTTTAATTAGTGCCAGGAATGTCAGGACTGCTTGCTTAACGTAATCTATCATTAACATTAACTAGGTCCCCCATTTGCAACAGCACTGTACCATAGCTACAACAGTTTTAAATAATAGCTTTTCAGCATCATTCCATTCTGCTTGAGACTAAAAAGGAAATTATTTGCTATACTATAATGCAAAATGCCTTAATATTGTTTGAACACCGTCTCAGCTTTGAGTGATGGACACCCAAATGCTATTCTCTTGTATCAACACAAAGAAGTCTAAAGAAAGAAAATGTGCAAAGTCATTAAAAAAAGATTTATCTGTACATATAGAGTATAAATAATATATATATACATGTAATGTGTTTATAACCTTTGTATGTGTAACCTTTGCCATGTGGCACTACCCCACATGTGTGTTTATACATAAATAATGTTATATATGCATATATGTAGGTATATTTCTATTTGCATATTTGATTTTGGTACAGAGACATTTTACATATTACATGTAAATAACTTCATGTGGCATGTAATATATATTCCTGTAAATGAAATCTATATTTTAAATATGAAACACAATGTGTATTCAATAAATAATAAATTATGTATGTTTGTGACTGTTTGTTTTTACTTACATATGTCTTTCCTACAGCCACTTTTAAAATTCTAATAACTTTGTTTATTTCAAAAAGTTCATTACTAACCTTCTCAGTTTTTCAGTTACTTTTTCAAGTTCCTCCTGAGCACGTCTCAATTCTATTTCAAGATACTGACGTGTAGAATCAAACTCCGTTTCAAGCATTTCCAGCTTATGGGTAGTGTACGATAGGCGCTTTCGTAATTCCCCCTTCTGTTCTTGCAAAGTACTAGAAAAACAAAGACCACAGCTGTAGAATTTAGCTGCTCCCAAAAAGCTTTTCATGATCCACTCTTTGACCAGTTCCCTAGAGTATAGCTTGGCCTCAAGCCAGAAAAGTGAGTTTAATAATTTGTTTACTGCACTTTGAAAATCTTCTGATTCAGACAGCTGACTATCTTCCATCTGTCCTTTCTGGTGCACTTATTGCTACTATCTCATTATCCAGAATGAAATATGTTGTGAAAGAATCTTCATTAAAATACAAAACACGCTCTGGGGTTTGGTTTCACACAGGACCTTCCATTTAGATTTATCTTACCATACTATGACTGAAGTAGCAAGTCTCTATAGAGCAGCAACTCTAAATAAACTATGCAAAAATATTTCCTTACCTAAAATCCAAATTACAATTCTATGGAGGAAGAAATTTTTGTTTTGTTTGATTCTGTTTCAACACCAATCCCTGCCACAGAGATGCTAGAGATCTTATTGTTCAGCATTTCATTTGGAGAATGGTAATCAGTTAGTAATATCACAATTGTAAGGTTGTAGATCTTTCCCTTTTTCCCCACTTATTTGGGAGCCAAGGCTTTCCAGACCCAGGTGTAATCCCTAATTTTTCACAGTTCTTTCACTACAGAACTTATGCCCTGATTGTAAACTATCTTCAGTTACAGTCTTAAACAAAACAAAGCACGAGACTCAGGTGAGCCACTCTGCATATGCCTCAATTCTTATCTGCACAATGGAGATTATTTTATCCTTGTTTATTTAGCTTGCAAGCTTCTCAGTCTTCTCACATTTTTGCCAGTTGAACAGCAGGATGGGATTCCTGCCAGAGCTGGTATCTCTGGAGATGAATGTAACTTGGTTCAGATACTGCAACCTCAGTATGGAGCTGATCTCTTGGCTCCAGGTGGGACCCCTGAGGCACGATGGAACTGAGGTCTGCCATCACCTAGACACAAAGTGCTACCACGGGATGCACTGTGAATTGCCTTGCTTTTTTTTTAATCTTATGGTAAAAATAGTTCTTCATAAATGAATGGCAAATCTTGATTCCCTTTGATGTCAAGTGAGTACCGCCATCAGCTGCAGTAGAATAATGTTTTGGGTCTTTAATTAGACAAGAGAGTTGGGAACAACATGTCAGTCTTCAAGGAACACTTACCTGAGCTGTCTACAGCGTGACTGGCTTCTCCTCTACAAGCTGGGATAGGAGCTCAGTAAGTTAATGCAAAAGCCTTACAATTGCTGCTTGCTCGATCCATGCAGCTTCGAGCTGGGAAACAGCCTAATGTTTTGCCAACACAGCGCTCTATTTCAATTGCGCATATTGCGTGGTTACAGTTATACTTAGATTACCACTTGTAGTTATATTCTCTTAAAATAATATCTTTTAATTCAGATATTTAATGCAGCTCCACTTAATATAACCATTTAATTTTTATATTTCACTTGGTGAATTAAGCCCTGAAGTTATCTAGGGAACTGAGAACCCATGCTGTTCATTTCTACATGTCCTCATTGATGATGTTACCACATCATACCACCTTTCACCTGCTCTGCTTCTGGCCTGTTCTTGCTACCCATCTGCTTATCTTGGGAAAGAAGAGTGGTCAGTTCTCCTTCCTGTAGCCTGGCAACTTGGATTTTCTTCTGTGAAGTGGCAGTTACAGTGTCAACTGTTTAGAGTGAGAAGAGATCTCAAGTCTTCTGCTGCTCTAAAAATCTAATCACTAGGATTTGTACGAAGAGTAGACAGGAGGTCCTCCAGCTATGATTTTGAATAAAAATGCCCAGGCTGAGGCTGCTGGACAAGTGCAGTTAATACAAGTTAAGCCAGATCAGGGAAGGTTAGAGCATCCTGCTGCACTGGGAAGTTTTGGGCACAGGGAGCATAACCTTTGGGAGGAAGAGGAGCTATTGGGGTACAAATACAATGGTAGTGCCATGACTGTTTAAGTTAATAATAGCTGGAGACTGCTTAATAAAAGAGGAAAAAGGGTGCTCCAATAACTTTGTTTTCTGCTTCCTCATGTAGGTACTTCTTGCTTTGGGTCTCAGTTGTGAGAAGAATAATCAGGAGCAAAACCCCTGACTCCTCAAATGAAGTTGCTTCTGCATAGACCTGTGTGCCTAGACCTGCCTATGTGGGGAAATTTGGGGATAAAAATCTGAGTTCTGTGTAAAGCTTGATCCTGACGTGGAAGGCAGTGCTGGTCTGAGATGCCAAAATTTGTTTTCAGATTCAGATCTGGACAGTTTGGTAGGTTTTGGCAGACTGAAGCTTGTACTAGAAGGATAAACTTCCAACTCACTCTCTCCCTTGAAGTTCACTTTGAGGTATTTGTATTCTTGAATTCTTTGCTTTCAGAATGAGATTCTTCAATCCATTAAAATAAAGACTATTCTAATGAGCTTTACTGAAACAGTCTACAGACATGGACTCTTCCATGTGATGTTTTGGGTAGTAAACCACACCTGTAACTTTGTTCAAAAAAAAAGAAAAAAACTCCACTGATTAAGGCAAAACTCAGGCAGCTTCAAAGATCAAAGTTATTCTC
This sequence comes from Gymnorhina tibicen, assembly GCA_013399875.1. Taxonomy (NCBI): domain Eukaryota; kingdom Metazoa; phylum Chordata; class Aves; order Passeriformes; family Artamidae; genus Gymnorhina; species Gymnorhina tibicen. The sequence goes on from VXAZ01003161.1 coordinate 933,120, forward strand.
AACCAGCAAACCATAATTCTGAAAAAACTTTACTCATTTCCACCCAAGCTGGAAAAATGGGGTGACATTTTTAAACTCTCCCAAATGTAGGAGAACCCCTTCTCACTGTGTACTTTGAGTTATCTGATACTTGTTAAAACAGTTGATTGTTTTCAAGAGGACATACAATTTTTAGATAGGAAATAATCCCTGATTTATGATGGGATTATTTAAGATACAATAGTAGATGCATAACAGTGAGTCCTTACTAAAATACAAGTTATTAGATGGAAAGGCAAAACTTTTAGAAGGAAAGAAATTATGTTCTGACAAGAATATGCTGAATGGCAAAAAACTTATAGTCACTTTTATGGAAGAAAAAATAAGAAAGAGAGAGAGAAAAGACCACAGCTGGGAAAGTGTTAAACCATCTGCTTTAATATCCCTCTTGAGTCAAGCAAGTTCTGGAAAGACAGCTAACTTTAAGCAATGGCACAGTGAAACTTACGCTCATGAATGGCACAATAGGGAAATTTTCCCAAATCTTAGACTGTAACCATTGAATGGGTAGTAATAGCTCTAACACTGAGAGCAGATTTCCCAGGATTCCCAAGATGGCTTTGATTTCTGCATGATTTGAGCCTTATCTACATACATTACTGGTTGGAGGTAAACCCTGTTGTTTTCTCTTGGTTTTGGTTCTATATGAACAAGCATCTAAGAGGCAAAGGCAAAGAAAGTGAGTGACACAGCAGAAGGAAGAAGAGGATGCAATGTATCGAATTCTGCATCTCTAATAACAGGATCAGAGCCTCAGTTTTTGTTTTGTACTAATCTAAGGTATTTAATGTGATTTTTGTTTGTTTTGTTGATTTTTTTTCCTATCTCATGCAAAGATATTCTTTCTCTGAAAACCTTCCCCTTACCATTATCTTCCCATGTTATCACATAATGACATGCTTGGATTCTGATTCCTCATGCTTTGTTGTGTTTTTTGTTCTAGAAGTCTGAGGCTTTCATGAGGAGGGATTAATTTTGCTCTGTACCACTGTAAATTTGATAGTGGTAATTTAATCAGAGCTGAAAAGAGGGAAAAGAGAAAAGGTCAAAATATGGAGTCATGAAGTCAACCATTTAGCATTTTCCTTTTTCTACAAACCAACCAACTTTTGTATAAAACAACCAACCATAAATTATCTGCATTTTGTTTCTGCTTGTCACATACCAGTTAATTAGAAAAGTTCATCGCACAGGTTTTTTTAATGCTGGCAAATCACTATATTTCGATTTATAATTTATGTTCTATGGGTAGTTGATCCTCATGATTCTTTAGTTTTATATCTATGTAAAACTAAGAAAATAAATAAATGGAAAAAAGTACAGCCAGGAGAAATGAGAGGACTTATTTGCAAATAAAATTCTGGTAGCGCTATGTCGTAACAATCTGATAATGCTATGTCTTACAAAATACAAATCTTATTGTCTTCCTGAAATTCTGACAGCTTCAAGGAGTATGGAATTACAGGGCAGGCTCAAAAGTCCTTTAGATTATTCCACCTTTAGCATAAGTGGCTGTCTATTTCTTTTAATGATCTGTAACGTTCTGCTGCTGTGACAATCAGTGGTTTGCAAGTCATTACCCACTTTGCTTCATTAAAATGTTGCTTTAACAACAAGGACAGTAAATACAATATTAAATATTTAGACTTGTGGAAGAAAACCTCTCAAGGGAAGCTACTTTAAAGGTTATTAAAACCAGGTCTTTAAACGTTCCGAAGTTGTATTTTCAGTGATTAGCTCTGTTTATACTCATAAAAAGTATAAAATAGATAAAACATATATTTGCACAGAAATTTGTGCCCACAAACGTTATCTCAGTCTGCACCGTTGGTCAGGGTTAATCTGTAGTGCTGGCTGGAGAAGCTCCAGGTGAACACATTCCCACTGGACTTCAGACAAAGCTGAGATGCCACATGATAAGGGCCTATTCTGGGGAAGGTGTGCTGGAAAACAAGCAGGTTTTCGTTGTACCTCTCTGATCTTCTGCCAGCTCATCTGCCTGGCAGATGGGCTGATGACGAAGGACTGCTGACATGCAAATTTGGGGATGTTCAGTTGCCTGGAGGCCAGAGGATTTCTAGAGCCTTCTACCCTCAGGTGACCGACAAACAAGGTAGGTTCAGGTGCTCCCTGAACCTTTACTCCGTGAGAGTTGATGTCAATGGGTCTGCCCCATCAGTGGAGCATTCCAGCAACCCCACATCTCCACCTTGCTGGTCAAACTGCTTCAGCAGCACTTTCATGTTTGCTGCCACCCCAGGGCTCTGGTTTTAGATGGTTCTCCTGTGTTGCCTAAAACCAGAGCAAATCCATTTTTTTGAACTAGGGAAATTCTCCCTGAAAGGACTGATTACATTCCTTCACACTGCTCCTGAAGTGAGTGAAAAAAAAATGATTAATGGTATTAAAATAGCAGTGAAAATTAGCAGTGAAAGGAATGCAAAACAAAGGCAAGATAGACACCCATGCCAAATATACTGAAAAACACCCAAATCAAAAGTTCTAATTTCTGGGTGGTGAAACAGACATTTTAATGCAGCTGTGAAATCCTAAGTAAAACTAATAGCATTTTGGGGGAAAAAGCCTGTCTCAGAAGAAAGAATGTGTAAGAAGGAACTAACCTGGACTGGGGTTTGGTTCTCTGAGTTTTGAACTTGTCTTTGATAAAGGCTGTATCACTCAAGAGAGCTAAGGCAAGACTCAGCTTGGTCAGCTCTGGCTCCTCTTCTTAGTCAAGAGCAGGCACTATCAGGATGAAATTAATCTGACCTATTTTAGAAACCTACTTTTAGATGAGTTGACGCAAATCTGGAAGTATCCATTTCCGTTAATTACAAAGGGAATCTAGTCAAGTATCTCAGACGTAGACAATCACATCTCATCAGATAACTCCCCCTCTTCCTGACTCAGTTCTGTGTGTATGAGATGAGGTAATAGTATTTCCTTTCTTGTTTGCTTAGACGGCGTGGGGGCCCACAAAAATGAACCACTAAGTGCTTTTAAAGTGTTTATCAGATCTGCTTCGTGTCTGCAATGTGTCACATTCTAAAAAAAACTTCATAGGATCAGGAATTTGGGAGCACTGAGGAAAATTAAAAAAATGTATTCTGAACAGAATTTCAAAAATAATGTGTTCTTCTTTTACCCTGTGGGTTTTATCTAGGGAAAGGTGAGTAACAGTCAACCCTGTAGAGGTGCTTACTGTGAAAGAGTATAAAGATCAGGAGAGGGTCTCCGGGAAAGCCCAAGGGAGAACCTGTGCACCCAGTCACGCCATACCAACTTGGGCCACTGATGACAGACACGGCAGGCAGCCAGAGGGGTTGGGGCAGCTTTGTGCCCTTGCTTTCCTGGAAGCACTTTCCCAACACTGTAAGTCTGTTGTGGATCTCTGCAAACAGATGGGCTGTTTGGCTCAAGGAACGCAGCCATCCACAAAACCCCTGGTTTTGTTTCTGATTTTTGGATGCAGCTGATCATCACAGAGATGAAGATGATCAGCCAGGCAAGAGGCAAAGCTCTGGGAGACACCTTCCTGACCTGAAGCTCATACCCTAGGGAGCAGAAGGTGGGGACAGAGATCTCTGGGGATGTTCACAGCTGGCAGAGATGTCAGCAGGTCCTCACTGCTACTGTGTTACTATTCAGTGGAGCTGGACTGCATTGCCAACTTGATCTTGAGACTACCAAGGAATTTTGGCTCCAGCAGCTCTTGATGATCCACGTCTGGTGGTCTGGATTACCCAGGACTTTTTATTCCAGCACATCTTTGCTGGACATGACTCTGGAATGGGTCTGCATGCTGCCCAAGGTGGACATGCTTCAAGAAAGGCACCCAAACCCCAGCTTAGAAGGAATAGCTTTGAGATGACAGTTGTGACATTGAATCTGACCCCTCAACAACATTTTTTCAAGTTGTAGTTGTTGGGAAATGAAGCCCAAGCATTTTACAAGTGTTTTCTAAATTAATGAAAAATTTTTAATGAAGCAGTAATTGGATTTCTGTGTTAATCAAGTTTTGATTATGTGTTACATGCTCAGGGTCACTATTTCAAAAGGTTAATGCCAAATCTTCCTTGTCTGCAGTTTTTGTGTCTAACCTTGCTCTTGCTTTATCTGAGTAGAAGGGGGATGGGATCAAATTACACAGTCAAGATCTAGAGCCTGAGAATCCAACTACAGACTTGAAATTATAAATTTTATTGGGGAAAAAGATTACATGCTGCAGCTCAGACCCAGAGTCAAGTCCACAAATCCCAATTCTCCTGCACTCTTTATTCAGCAGCTTCATTTGTACTTAAAGAAATTTGCTTTGGCAAATGAGTATCCACATTCTACAATAGGCATTTTCCTATAAATTCAGGCTCACACAGACTTTGTTCAGCTTACCAAGTATTTTTCAAATTTTTACCAAGGTTTGTCAGGATTTTTTTTTCATTACAGCACATCCACCAAATTTCTCCATTACTTTTGAAGAAGTTTATTAAATATTTGAAACTTTGGAGTATGAACAGTCTGCTTGTCATATTGCATGCAGATCTCTCCTGTAGATATATATACAAACATATTTAGACACATAGCTTTTGGAGGAGTTTTTTTGCAAGTATGAAACCATTTGAATTTTCTCTGCAGTACTTGTTTTCAAAATAAACAACCTGAAGCTGGGTTTGGATTATGAGAAGGAAGGCCTGTACATATGTTTCAGAACAAATGTGTGGGTGATCCAAATCTGGAGCTCAGATAGTTTCCAGATGACTGATGGACCCATAAAACAAGTAACAGAGTCCTTTTCTTAGATTCCAGGCATTCTGGCAGAATTTAAACCAGAGAAGAGGGATCCTTTATCAGGAAAGTTAAAGAGACTCATTTGGAAGGGAGGTGGGGAAAGAAAGAGATGTGTAGCAGTTGAAGTGCCAAGTACTGTGGGATAGATCCTTAGTACAAAAGTCTATTTGAGGCACCTGTAGAGTTGATACAGCCACTTTAAAACAGATATATCACTGGATTTTGGAAGGTAGCTTTTCTTTACTTTGGACATGAGTATGTCATTCTTTCATAATTCACACAATCAAAAATTCAGACCTGACAAGATATATCATAGGGTAAATGTGTCTAAACTGTAGTGACCTTATTCATTAGAGGTAGAAAAGAGTGATCTCTCTTAAAAATAAAACTGAATTATGTTTTATTACAATGATCTGACAGTCTTTCATTGCAGAAGGGTGACTTCTACAACAAATATCAGAAGCCCACAGACACATCTATCCAACAAGAGCATTCAGTATTAACAATAATACGACGTGATTAAGATATGAAAATTCAGTTATGTGTTGACATGCAAAAAACCCTTAGAGGACCATCTGTCAGCACTGAGTTGTCTTAAGTGAATGTCATTATTGTCAGTGAAACGTGACAAGGCTTTTAAAATACACTCATAATAAAGACATACAAGTTTTCCTTTATTTAAAGGTGCTATCCACAACCTAAGGCTCTGAAGGGATTGAATAGAAATAACACGAATAAAATTACAGCTTTCAAAAATAGACACGAAAGGTGTTTTGATTATTTTAAATGAAGTTTCTTCAGTAGGCTATTATTTTAAATGAAGTTTCTTCAGCAGGCAATTTTGATTCCCCCAATGTACTGAAAAATGCAAAGGGCAAATGAAAATTAACTGTGAGAATCCAGACCTGCAACCAGGGAGTGTGTTATTGTGCAGAGCACTAAGCAAGAGTACAGAGCAGCTCATGGAGAAGGAAGAATGTGGACTTACCAGTCAGGATGTGCCCTGTCACTGGGAACCCCAGCCCGGTGCTTGGTGCAGGGCTGCGCAGAGACTGAAGGGCTGAGACAACTCTCTGAGGACTGATTTAAAGCTTCTGCTAACTTGATTTGGAACTGGAATCTTCCAAATATGTTTCTGTCTCCTATTAATGAGACGACCACTTTTGCTTGTAAGACACTTCTGAGGTTAAACACCTGAGTATGTGAGAAATGAATGCAGTGCACAGTAAAACAGCAGGAGCCTTGTGCCCAAATTCAAAGGTGACTAAAGCAGAGGGAAACAGTGGAAGCAGCAGAAGTTGTTACTACAATCTCTGCCTTCTTCCAAGCTGCCTTCTAGTGCCTCTTTTAGGGTCTCCTTAAAGTGGCCACTAATTGTTTTCAGCTTTGGCAGGTAGACTCTTTGTGGTTTAAATGCAAACCTTTAGGCTCAGTAAGTGATCCTACAGAAGTTTGAATCAGCACAGTTCCTGTTCAATTTTTTTCTCTGTATTGCTAGAAAATGAAGGGATGGAGAGCTCAAAAATATGGCTCCAAGAGAGGAAAACCAGCATGTGATTCCAGGAAGACTCTTTCTGGCTCATTCTCTAGAGGTAGGAAGCACATGTTTATTTTCTTACCATAATGAAGGACTCTGTTCATGTTCATGCCCTACTTCATATTGTCTGCATTGTCCAAATGCTGCCTAGTGCTTGGAACGCATCTGAAATGAATCAGCTGGTGAAACTGGGAGAGAAGGGAGGCAACTTCTGGCATGACAAACTTCAGACAGCATTCGTCCAAGACAGCAGAGTCATAATGACCCTGACCCTCCTAGGGATTAAGGGATGTTCACTGCTTGCTGCCCAGACTCTGCTCTTCACATGACCCTGGAAGAAGGTTCACCTCTGTAAGAGCCACTACTTCCTGGCTTCCCAGAGGCTGATAAGTTTGCATAAAATATTTGACTAGCAGTAATGGTGAGTTACAGTGTAAATTTGCAGGGTTTGAAAGGATAAGAAAACCAGCAGCAAAGGCTGACTGCAACAAACACGTCTTGATGTAACAACACAGGCCAGGGGGGTTGTCTCAGACAGAAAGTTATTTGAAGTTGTTGAACAGTTGTTGTCTGCTTTTTAATGTCTGTCAGAATCCTACCCGTCTGCACTGCATCTCACTAGGGAATCCAGACTACTGAGAAGTGATCAGAAAGGGGAAAAAAATAGTAAGTTATTGAAAAATTGAGGAGGCAAAATTAGAGGTAGACTTCAATATGTGATTAGAAAGCTAAAGAGAGCTCTCCAGGTGATTAAGCAGGCTGCCTTCAGTTGCAGTAGCTCTCCTTACAGTTTCGAGTGGCCAGCTCCTAGATTGCTTTGGTTTGTAGTCACGGATAAGCACTCCCTCTGGAAATTACTGAAATCAGTCTGCCACATCAGCTCGCAAGCTTATAAAGTTATATTTTAATTGTGTTATTAAACCTTTCTCACTTTTGTTTTTGTCTGTTTATTTCCCTGATTCATCTGGATCAGGCTGTGCTGGAACAGAAGCATAGTTCCTCCTGAACTGTGCAGTTTATTTGTAATAGGAATGTAATGAGAATGGGTGAAGCCCACTGCCCAGATGCAATCTGAAAATGATCTTATTTTTTCTATTAAAGGACTGAGGTTGGAAGCGTGGTAGGGGAATACTAGAGAAATGTGCTTTAGCAGTAAGGATAGACTTTTTGTTCCTGTTTTATTTGGTATAAAACATCCAGAGGTAGGTTAACAGACAGGTTATGATCTCTGTTCTCACCTTAACTATTTCCTTCGTTTCTGTTTTCTTCTATTCCCAATCCTTTTCTCTTTCCTCTGATTTGAAATTCATCTTTGTCTGGCTCAAGGGACTCATTTAGGTGGATTGGCTTAACACTTCCATCAGAAAGGTTATGCTAAACTGCTGAAAAAATTAAATATACTCTTTTGGCTCTAGAACCAGTCAGAAAGAATTACTACTGGGACAGGGGGTAGGGGAGGAACTGCAGATGTTGCTGTTTTTCTTCCATTATAAGCAGTGTACATTATATTATTTGAGCAATTACTGAATTTTCCTATTAACTATACTGGTTACAGTTGCGTTCTGATCCTCTTTTGTGACAGAAGTTCAGTTCCACTGCAGTCTCTCTTTTTTAGCATTTGTTTTCCCTCACACACAGCTGTATGACATTGCTCAAGTGACATGCCAGAGAGGAGAGCTCTGGACACTTTTTGGAAGGCTTTCTGGCAGTAGAATAGATCACTGGTTTGTTAACACAAGCAAACAAATAAATTAAATAAATTAATCATTTGATTTAATAAATTGATTAAATAATACTCCTAAGCCTGGACACACCCAAATTCTAAGCTGTGCACATTTAATTCATATTCTGAGGGAAACTATTACTACACATAGACTCATGTATAAGCTGTTGAACAGGAACAATAAGAGCTACTGGCTTGTACCTGAATGAACTTATTTTGCCTGAATATTTCAAGATATTTTTAGTTTTCCTACAATAACAAATGATCCTCAGCTCTTTGATCAACTTGATATAACAGCAAAAGAAAAGAAGGAAAAAAAGAGAAAGGAGTTGCCATCTGTCATCTGTGGCTAATTATTTCAAGCTCTACCTTGTTTTATACACTGCACACACTATTTTGGGACTTGTTAACTGAGAAGTCTTCTACTCTGCAAGAGTATAAATGAGTTCACCTCTAGCAAGTTCCCCACTGCTCAGCATGTTGTGCCAGCATTTCACACAACCTTCCTCCCAGCTGAATGTCATCATTTATTAGTTCAGTATTTTATCCTGCTTCCCTGGCTGCACTGGCATTTCAGTTGAGGATTCTGTTTTGTCACCCTTTTTGTGGCTGCACGGGAAAGGAGAGGGAACAGGACTGCCTATCTCCAAACGCTTGTTACCAGTCCTGCACCTTGACACTGGCTCTTGGGTCGCTTTTGGAGTTCTCTGTAAGTGTGGAGGGATCAAATCAGGCAGCAGGGGTTCATCTGAAAAGCTGCTCACCCTATTCTTGTGAAAAGCAATGCACAAAGTGCTTCTTCAGAGGAGACCCAGGAGCCCTCTGCTTCCACCTCCCCTGCAGACGTAGCACCCCAAAAAACTGTATGGAGTGAGAAGGCAGATTCATTACTCCAGACTTTCCCAAAAATTCCTCTCGTGCCTTGAGGCGTGGATTACATAAACACAGGCCATTTTTTTTTTTTGGTGTCTTATAACTGAACTACAGCATTCTGGGTTAAACAAAACTTAGGTTTTTACTTTAACTCTCTTGCTGATACTGTTACTGCTTTCTCATTAGTTTTTAAAGGTTAAGGTGCACCAGGCTGAATAAAATAGAACCTATACTCATTTTGTAAATACTGACACTTGTCACACTCACTGGCTTTCATTTTACCAAACAAATGTTTGGGTTTTTTATTAGTTCCTTCAACGAGGTGGTATTTTTCAATATAACTGGAAAGCAAGTTTCCAGACATGCTTTTACAGCCCAGATATGTTGAAACAGTGTGATTAAGATGAGAGTTAATCAACAGGAAAGAAACAAGCCAGCTTTCAGGAAATAGAAAAATTTCACTAAAAATTTAGATCCTTGTGAGCTTTCCAAAAAGCAGGTAGGAAAATGAAAATTATCTTTCAATGGCTGTTTATTTTTATTTTTTTTAATGAAATGGCTAAATAGCCTGAGCTAAAATCCTGGATTTGTGCATTTTAAGTTGTAGTATACATGGAGATAAACTGTGGTATTGTCCTCTACAAGAGTAAGCTTTTTTTTCATTTTGTAAGTAACAACTACAAGTAGACAATGGTGGTAGGAAAAAAAGATATTTTTTTAGTGAGCTCTACAGAAAGATGACTAAGTATCATCCCAAGACTCAGAACTTCCATGTGGACATCCATTTAAAAACAGAATGCAAGATCAAACTCAATGATTACACTGTGGATGTGTGAATTTGTTCTGATTTTAAAGGATTTACAAATATTTTAAATCCATTCAAAATTCCAACCAAGTTGGAATTAGGGTCAAACATTTTGTAAAAGAGTTTTATATGCCTGGATTATATTTCACTTCACTGATCATCTCTTGATTTTAGCAAGAACAAGCAGTAGAGCAAAGCTATTTTTGCATCAAGCTCCAGGTAAGAGTAGAGTGTACTTGCAGAATCCCAGAGGATTGAAAAGGAGGAATTCAAACCACTTTTCCAAGACTTCTGGGTTTTTTCGCTCCACAGAGTGTAGACCGTGGGAAAAAAATACCAAAAATATCTCTCTTATGTCTTCCTTACACTAGCAGCACTCTTAAAATGAAAATTCTCACACATTATTAAGAGAAAATCAATAGACTGCAAGAACCAATCTGAAGCTTAGTCTGTCCTTATTTTTTAACTTAATTATTTTCTTACTTTGAAATATATTACAATATTTCATATGTCACTGAAAGCTATAGGATTAGTGAATGGCATTTCTTCGACATACCTGCCACTTGAAATAAAGTCAAGCAAAAAAGAATAGATTCAGGAGAAAAGTAGAAGACAATTTAAGCAAAATATGGAAAACCGAGTCATTACTTAAACTTATACTACATGCTGGATAGAAATGTAAACCAGAATCAGTCATAACTCCCCCATCCTTTCAGTATTCTCTACCTATAGCATTGAAAAAATCCTTAGTTCAGGAGACCCAAGATTAATGTAAACCTGATAAAGGAAAGACAATATATATACATACCAGCAATTAAGAAAGGTGGGTGAACTGCCCAGATAACTGTGGTATCAACAGTGAAATGCAATGCACCTATATTGTCGAACTACTCCATCAGAAAAAGAGATCAACTGGTAGTAGGCAGCTGTGGATTTTGCAGCTTCTTAAACAACTTTCAGTTTTTATGCATGTTAATAACAATTACTTCAGGCTTGGCTGAGGCAAGCATCTAGAGTACTGTAACAAACAGATCTGCTGTTACTCCCCTAGCCCAGAAAACAGTGGAACTGAACAATGAGAGACCACAGACCGACACGAAGAAATGAAACATTTTTACAGACATCAGAAAGTTAGAAAGAAAGCATAACTTCACAAAACATCGCTTATTAGTTACCTGTCCCAGAGAGTAGGTGAAGATTTTGCGAGCCTGCCCTGGAGAATTCTAGGTTGCCATAGGCAGGTTGGCACCCAGGAATTTCGTACCCTGTAGCATGAATAGAGGATAAACCATGGCTAGGTGTGGCTCATAAGACATACGGGTGATAACCTAGCTAGATTTGCTGCATATTAGAAGGCTATGGCATAATTTGGTACTAATTATTATTCAGGATATCTTACTTTAAAGCAGTATTAAAACTACAAAACAGAGTGATGCTACAGCACACACATTTAGAAACTTTCTTGTGTGACTATTGTAGGTCAGAATAAGCATTTACAATTGACCTTGTCATGGCTCTAAATGGGTGCTACTCCATCAATTTTACTGGAGAAGCATTTGGTCTTAAGATTTGTGAATCAAGCCCTTATATTTTTGCATTGTAAAAACATCAGCTTAAACAAATTTATGCTTCATTGAAAGAGGGTCATCAAAATTCCTTCTGAACACCATAGTGAGAACATGTTTAACAGTGTTAATTGAATCTGGGCTGAGGTTCAAGTCCTGCATACCAGGTCCTGTGCTCATCTACCAGCAGCAGAACAATAGCTGCAAAATGTTTGCTGGGAAAGAAAAGCACAAAGAGAAGCAATCTGAACAGGCAATAGAAGCTATGAATAACACACAGCAAAAGCAGATCCTGAGCCCTGGAGAAGGACGAGGCAGGCAAATTAGCAATGAGAACTGTTGCCCAACATTAGCGTCAAGCAATGCTGGTAAGATTCAAAACAGTCTGTGCAGTCCTTAGTCAAGCAAATCCTCACTGAAGTCAAAGGTGGTTTTTCCTGAGTAAGCTCTGAGCAAGGACTGCAATATTTGGCCATGCAGAATACCTCATACAGTATTGCTTTATTCCTTTGCAATATCAGAAATGCAACATAACATGCCTGGAAGGACAAACTCACTAAAAAAATCAGTTTTTCCTCACGCAAGCATATCCATATTTATGAACCAGAATTTTTGCATAAACTTTCCTTGTGGTCAGTGATCACTACACATGCAGAAAATCCTACCCATCAATTACCAGTGGGTACTGCAAAGTAGGGACCTTCTGGACCATGAACACATCTTTACATACATGACGAATTTCAGGAGTGCTGCAGAGAGCAGCAGAGAATCTCAGTGTCTGTGGGAAAGGATAACCCTGCTGAGGCTCTTGCCACTGCTCTAAGTCTGCCCTGGGTTTGGCTTCATGTCAAGGACTGCTGGCAGCAAGATGATGGTCTTTGAGACACTCTGAGGAAAAGCCGTACATGAATTCCAGCATATTACTTTAGTTGTACCACTGAGTTTTACCTAAGGAAAGAACATTTAAGTGTCTTTTAACTTCTTCCATACTGGACTTGGATTAAGTATGTGAAGACACCCAGGGAAGACATAAAAAATGTGAGGGCCCAAGTATTAAGTGTTGCCATCACATGAATTTACAGCAATATCAACTTTGAAATCAAACTGGGGGTGAGAATAAATCTCTGCAGTCTGACACCTCGGTACTGTTGGTTCTTCAGTGAACTGTCAGTATTACTTTGGATTATGCATCTTTCACAGCTTTTTTGATGTTCTCGAACTGCAAATGTCATAATCAATAGGTGTGTACATATCTAATATATGCAGTTCTGTGGCACTTCACTATGCATTTTCATTCTCAGCTATGGATATTAGGAAAACAGTCAGCTGTAGGAATACAGTTTTGGAAATGGTCTTTACCTGGCTCTCCATTTTGTATTTGCATGCTTTTGGGTACAAAATTGTAAACTGCTCCTAAAAATCATCTGAGAAATCTTAATTTTGAAAAAAAAACCCAACCAAACAAAACAGGGAATCTAGCCACAGGTTTTTCCAGAACGAGCAGAGGTTTTTCAAGCCAGTACGTTTTGCATATTTCTCTGCACTTCACTGAGAAACCCTCTATAGGAGTGTTCTAATGAAATAACAAAACTTGAAAATCTTGAGATGCCTTAAATGAAAACATTAAGCTTTTCAAGCCTGCAAAATTAATTAAATTTGGGCTCTTGGTGCAAAGAAGCCATTTGAGCAAGGAGAAATCTCTGCTGCCTTGAGATCCAGACCAAGTTCTCCTCCATGTAGTCTTAATCTAATCTATTTCATACCTTTTACTGATAAATAGCAAATGGCTTTGCCATAGGTAATCTTGACAAAATATTTTAAGGTTGTGAGGTTGTGAGATGTTTTGACAGAGATGGGAGTGATGTAAGTTCCACTTTAGCTGTTTGTTCAGTGTTTTTCCTGACATTGTTTTTTTAGTAAGTCCCATGTAATTGCTCCATAAATGAGCTAATAGAGAGAAAAGCTCTCTGCTCTAAATGTGGTGGATCTTTCAAAAGCTCCCCAAAGGGATTTAATAACATCCTGTCTCATATAATCAGTGTCAGTTGTAGTCAGTCTAATCCTATTCTCATATGCAAGGTCAAAAAATAATTAGTAATGGTGAGATTTATTTGCCTGATATTAAACCACAAAAATTAGTCTCTCAGCTTCTGCAGTTTACATGAGATATTGTTTTAGCATTGGCAAAAAAGAAATCAGCAAAACAGACAAATTTTTGTCTAAAGCAACTGCAAATTTTAAACAAAATGGGAAAAGCTCCCAGTTTCGTTACTGTGTTGTTTCCTTTCTGAAACAACATATGTAAGAAATTTGTAAGTATTGCAAATAAGAAACCAGCCTATTTATAAAAAAAATTGCATAGTCAGTCCAGACAATTAGTAGTTTACTACAGGAATAAAATCAGTTCCAAAAACCTGATGATAAATTTTTTCAGATTATCAAACTTTAAAACTACTTTTTATTATGCCAAGGCATGATAAAGTAACACATTTTCCTCTTCTTTCTCCAGAGCTTCCTTTATACTTCACTGATGTGATTGAGATTGACTCCAGTGTCAAGTGAGATTGGAATCTGGACACACTGTTGTAAGAGATGTTGTTGTCTTTTCCTAAAACATGCAGTATGTTACTTCAAATATTGTCTGTGGCTCATCTGGCAATAATCACAGAGGATACTTACGGACCTATAGCAAATTTGGAATGAAAAAAAAAAGATGTGGGTATCTCAGTGAAACATGATCAACACTGTCTAGAGAAGAACAGCTAACAATTCATCAGTTTTGGTGCCAGAAGGTCATTGATCCACTGTGCCTGGAATACACATATACAGACTGCTATGCCTATTTAAGAAATAATTTGATAAGAAAAGTAAATGCAATGCCCTGTATGCTCCCCTCTCCATATTCTGTAGCTGGTGAATAGAATCTTTTTCAGTTCTCTCTGAAACTGCAGCTGAGGAGGGGAGGGAGATTCTGTGAGAGAAGCCATTCCACAGACATCAAGGCCAGTGCAGAAGGAGTGTCAGAAGGTGCTCCAGGAGCTGGAGCATGGGGAGCCCAGGTGCAGTGCATGGTGAGAGAGATGTGCCCCTACTGTCTCCCACGGGAGGGACTCCACACTGGAGTAGGGAGCGTGAAGAGTCATCCCACTGGGGAGGAAGGAGTGGCAGAGATGAAGAATGAACTGACCACAGTCCCCATTCCTGTCCTCCTGTGACACTTGAGGCAAGAAGATAGATGAGAGTGAAGGAGGGAGGGGCGGTGGGAAGGTGTTTTAAGATTTAGATTTTATTTTTCATTATTCTACTCTGATTTTATTGGTGAAAAACTAATTTCCACAAGTGGGGTCTGTTTGGCTCGTGATGGCAGTTGGTGTGTGATCTCTCAGCACATGAGCCTTTCATAATATTTTTGCTCCCCTCCCTGTCCAGCTGAGAAGGGAAGTGATAGGGCAGCTTTGCTGGGCACCTGATGTCCAGTCAGGGTCAACCCACAACAGGAGAATCCCCATGTCTATTTCACAAATGTCAAATGCAAATCTGAAAGATTTTTCTGAAATAATGTGTTTTTCAGAAGTTGGAGAATTTTGTGGTTGCTCCACTTGTGAGTGGAAGACTTAGTGAATAGATTTAAGCAGCCTTCAAGCAAAAGTCACCCCAAATCTCACACCTGCTAAAGGGAGAAGGATTTTCTGTAAAGCAGGAGAAAGTGTATCCCGGTCTAAATTTTAGCTTAAAGTCAGTGATTTTTAAGACATGAAGGGGATTTGAAAGTCACCCTTAAAGTGGGTTGTGCTATTATGATTTCTGTACTTGCCCAATTTAGCCCTATTTTACCCTGCTACGAACAACTTAAGCACAAGAACCGCTATTTTTGCTTCTATTAACACCATAAAGCTATTTTAAGGGCATGCTTTTATAAATACTAATAATCTGAGATAAAACATTGACAGAGCAAGCTGGGAGAGCCACAGGGACACCTTGGAACATACTGTCACGACTCTACATCCCGTCCTCACTGAGAAGGCACGTGGCACTGATGCTGATTTAGCATCACAGACTTGCAAGATGCTGTCAGCTGCACTTTCCTTCTACCTACTTTCCTACCAGTCATGCCAGTGTAGGTAACTGGCTGTCATCTCCATGGAACAAAGGCTGGAGCTAATAAAAATGTCAAACAATCCATTTTCTGTGAGGGGGTGGTGGTTCTATTCCTGGAGTTACCAGAACTATCCATGACCACAGCATTAAATAGTGTAAAACTGCTGCAGGGACTGCAACAATATATCTTAATGAATATTTTGAGTATAACTCCCTAGTTGAAAAACAGGGTCCTATGGAACCATGCATCCCACCAGTTGGGGTAATCTGCTGGGTCTGGACCAACAGCTCTGCAGTGCAGACACAGATTCTAAGAGTGTGTGAGAATAGAAGGAGGCTGGGAATGTCCATGAAGCAGAAAAGTGAGGAAGATGAGGACACCTGTAACCAGTGAAGTTAATACCTCTTTTATGACAGTATAGGAATACAGAGATGTTGCTCTGCCAGCTCAGTTTAACACATTTTAGGAGAGGGTGTTTCCCTGAAAAAGGCCTGCTGGCTTCCCTTACCTGTCAATATCTTTCTGACCAGTCACAACCAGTCACAACTTTTTTCCCTCATCCTGTTTCTTGTCTTTTTTCTGCCTCACTCTTCTAACAAGCTCCTGCTATGGCTTCTCTTCATCTCCAGCTTTGTCCATCAGTTCAATCCCCAAATTAGATGTTTCTTATATGGCCACTGGCTCCTCTTGGTTCATCACCTGCTGCACCTGGTGAGAGACCACATCCATGTGCCTTCTTACGAAGCCAAACACTACAAAAACTTCACCTGCCATAAAGAGTTAGGGAAGAAGTCTTAGTCTTGAAATTCTAGGATCAAGAACACTTGACTGAGATTGAACCTATGTGAGATCTAGCTTAGAAACTAATGCTTTTGAAGTACACAATTTCAAAATTTTATAAAAATCATAGAAACATAGAACGGTTTTGGTTGGAAAGGACCTTAAAGAGCATCTAGTTTCAATTCCCCGCCATGGTCTGGGACACCTTCCATTAGACAAGGTTGCTCAAAGGCCCATCCAGCCTGGCCTGAGCAATTCCAGGGATAAGGCATCCACAGCTTCTTTGGACAACCTGTGCCTCACCATCCTCACAGCAAAGAATTTATTCATAATATTTAATCTAAATGTATGCTTTTCCAGTTTAAAGCCATTCTTCCTTGTCCTATCATTACATGCCCCCTCTCCAGCTCTCCTGTAAACCCCCTTTAGGTACTGGAAGTCCCCCAGATCCTTCTCCTCAGGGCTCTTCTCAATCTGTTCTCTGCCCAGCCTTTATTTGTGCTTGGGATTGCCCTCACCCACCCGCAGGACCTTGCTCTTGGCCTCGTTGTACTTCATGAGGTTTGCACGGGCCCACTTCCCACCTCTGAAGCCTGCCCAGGTCCCTCTGGATGGCATCCCTTCCCTCAAATGTGCCAACTCCACCACACAGCTTGGTGTTGTCAGCAAATTGCTGAGGATGTACTGAATCCCACTGTCCATGCTGATGGTAAAGATGTAAAATAGTATCTTATTAATTCCTCACAGAGGCATTTAAGCTGGCCTCCTGTTAAAGCCAACCTACTGGCTGGAGGGTCTGGAATTCCTTTGTGCTGCTTTTCAGGTGACCTCCTACTGAGATGTGATCCCATCTTCAGGCTCTGTTAAAGGCACTGACATCAAACTGGTGGGACTGGGATGGACTGAAATTCCTGTCCCTTAACAAATTTAGTTTAAAGCCCTTTTCACCAACTTGGAAAACCTGTGAATTATAACACAAATTCTTGACACTCTGGAAAGATCCTTGGAATATTTTAGGTCCCAGCTGCAAAGCAGGCTGGTTGAGGTCTTCTTAATGAAAAAAGTATTTGGCTACGTTTTTTTGCTATGAGTAAATCCACTTTTTTTTTCTTAGTTATATTTTCCAAAATAGCTGAGGCATTTTAACACAAAAATGTGGCATACAACATTCCAATTGATACAGTCAAAATTTTGCAAAGCATTAAGAAATCTGTCAGTGGAAAAGTTTGGGTAGCCTCAGTGATCAGTAATGTTGCTGGGTCATCACATCTCCCTTTCCTACCTATTTATCCACCTGTATTTATCAAGCCATGTGGGTGGCCTTTTGTGAAGTAAACGTGTACGAATATGCATACACACGTGTATGTATATGTATGTAAGTACTTTAAATCCACTATTTTCAGGAAATATATGAGAAAAATAGTAAATAAAGGCTTTACACTGCCATTCTTAAGCTATAAAAATGTGAATGAATAATTATCACTCTATTAGGCAGGTTGACAGAGCAGTTGTGGTAGAATTGGAGCTATTTGCAGTGTTTGATTTTGTTTGTTGACGCCTTCAAATAATTGTGTTGCCAAAATACAAATTACATTTCATTCAGACACAAGGCAGTCAGTTCAATAGAGGTGTATGAACAAAATATAGGGATTTATGACTAATGAATTAATGAACTTTCTGTTCTCAAAATGCTAAGATGCTTTACTCTCTGTATGATAACATAAGCTAATCAGTTTTCCATAAATTTCTGATATTTAGCAACAGATTTAAGCTCTCAAAAGTATCTGTGGAAACAGATCACATTTTTCCAAACTTTTGCTTTATTTGCATTAATGGGGTACTCTAGTTTGTATATGAATATCCAATATTGGCTTTAATCTAGTGGGTTATTGCAACAAAATCCAAGATTTTGAAGCTTTGCATGCTTGGTGACCACTTTTCTTGGTATCACAGTGGCATTTTATTGTGGCTATATGACTTCACATTTTGTCAGTCTTTAAATGCATGAAATATACTAACAGATCTGAAATTTAATAGCTGGCTGAGTTTAATTTTACTGATTATTAGATTTGCAGGAGAAAAAGAGAAACAGGTGCAGAAACACTCCCTCCTGCAACTGCAGAAAAATATGATAGGAATTAGTCATTCAGTATCTGCACGGAAATAATCATAAATTGTTAATAATATTTCATTTTCAGTCTCCTGCTAGAGAAGCTGATCATCTGCATATTGTGAAAAACATCAGCTAGCTTTACTGTCCTACAGCTTATAAACTATTGCTTTAAAATAAAAACAGTCACTCTTTTAAGGGTTAGAGATCATCCTTGCAATATCAATATAATTCAGTGACAGCTGATAGTTTGTATACTGCTTAAACGCATTTGGTTATTTCCAGTGGGAAGCAATAGCCACAAATGCATTGTATAGGTGCCAAAATGTACCTGTTGTTTGTGGACATTTCACATTGGAACTATACCTGCTAGTGTGTTTTACATGTCTCCTGACATATATGTCTCAGTATTAGCAGTGGCTCTCCAGTGCTGCCAGTGACAATACACAATAGCTTCTCTGAGGCATTCATTTCTATGATGAGTTTTTGCATAATGGAAGGAAACAGTTTTCATGAGGAATGATTTTCCACATGCAGGAAAACAAATATCAGATTGACCTAAGGGCTGTTCTTTCCTCCATTTCCATTGGGTTCTTTTCTTCATCTAGCTGAATAAGAGTTGTTTCTGATGTAATTAGGCCATCACGAATCATTACCCCCCTACTTTTCCTCTGTCATAAATGCTTTGTTCCAGTGTCCCAGCAGCAAATCCATATTTTTTTCACCCTTTTTTTATGGTTTTACTTCAGGCAATATTTACAACACTCCAGCTGCCCTCTCTGAGTGCACTTAAAGCTTTATTTCAATGTGGAGAACATTATGGGGTAGCTGTCAGTAAGTATCAGGTTGAGAAGACTTCTCCGTCTACATGTTAATTTTTGTCAATCTTAAAAGGAGTCAAATTTGGAAAGATATTTTGGTATCCTAGTTTGGAATATTAAGATGCCTAAGGTATCAGCTGCATAAATTAGTAATATAATTAAAAGCTGCCTTCTAAATCCTCCATTGCCAGTGTAATTTTCCCTTTCAACAGTCTTCCTTGGAGCCTCTAAGTTTGGGAGCTTTAGATAATCACTGACTCATTTTGTCATCTAGGAATGCACTATGTAAGAGGTCTTTTCTAAATATATGGATGTATTTACTGCATACATCAACTGTGCTTGTATTTATATTTCATACCTTTTCCAAAATCTACTGTGATGATTTTAAGTAGGGGGATGTGAATGTGTGAATAAAATCATACTGAATATAGAGTAGGATTATCTTTGCTGAGAATAGCAGCTCTTTTGTGCAAAGACTGGTCTGTGCTTTCAGAGTTCCAGAAATCCATGCCTGGTGCCTCCAGAGAATCTAATAATTACAAGTCATCCCTTTAAAATCACACACATTTTACATGGTAAGTAGAATAAGGCTAACACTTAAGGCTGAAACATACTCCTTTAACCATAAAGAGGTATCCTAACCTACATCTGGTGGCTCAGTAACTTTCATTTAGTCACTGAAAGCAGTGCTAAAAAGGCTTTTAGGCTAAAGATCTGTTTTCTAAGCAGCTCCAGTCAATTACGGTGTGAGGTGTTTCAGCAAGAGGAGGAACGCTGGCATGCTGAGGAAAGGGCAGTGCTGTGTCTGGGAACATTATGCAGAATCTCAGTCACCCTTTTTCAAGAGAGGGATTCAGTCTGGATGAGATGCACAGAAAAGGGTTTTTCTGAGACCTGAGGCATCTTAGAAAACAAACTCAAAGTAAAGTTTGTCTAGATCAGTCAAAAAAAATATTGTAAACATAACAGGGAGGGGCAAAAATTATTTCCTCTAAAGAAAAGTGATGGTTTAAGAAGAAACTGATCATGATTACATTTTCTACTGAAATTTAGAAGATTTGTAATGACAGAACATGATTCTGAAACAGCCTTTCAATAAGAGCAGCAGATAGAGAACCACTTACAAGATGGAGCATCTGGATACCTGTAAATGCAGTTCACTGTCCCCAAATCTCCAGGTTCCTAAATGTCTTTTTTCCCAAACTGATTTTTCACAAAAAGGCTATTGTCAATAGATATTTTCTAACAGTGGATCTCAGCCCTTCAAGATGTCACTCCCTTCAGTAATTGGTACTTGTGGGAGAAGAGAACCAGGCACCATGTCAGTATTGCCAATGACTGGAGTCAGAAATGGAAGAAATGGCATTGAAAAAACAATCCTACCTTTCAGAATCTGATGCAGCTAATGAATTTGTCATCTGATCTCTGCTAGCAATGCATTTATCAGTTCAACACTTTTATGTGTTTAC
Organism: Gymnorhina tibicen; assembly: GCA_013399875.1. Taxonomy (NCBI): domain Eukaryota; kingdom Metazoa; phylum Chordata; class Aves; order Passeriformes; family Artamidae; genus Gymnorhina; species Gymnorhina tibicen. The sequence goes on from VXAZ01003161.1 coordinate 953,726, forward strand.
AATATGAATGCTCTGCTACAGAGCAGTTGAATTTACAATTGAGAATAGTATGATTACAGAGATAATATCTAGAGAAACATTCCCAGGAGATGCTTCCAGGCAGCTTAAAATCAATAGGCATGATGAGTATTTTACATCTCTTCAGATTTTGCTTCTGGTTTGACTATTACAACCCTTATCTTTTACCCCTGAAGAGCATGGGTGCTTCCACTGTGGATAGATTTCTGTGTTCCTTTTGCTGAGAAAATTAAGCAGTGAGTGATCTGCTTCAGAAATCTGCACACTGGAGAACTGGTAAATATGCATGTAAACAACTGCCCTAGAGTATAATCTGAGCTATTTTTATGTTACAGTTTGGTAGGTTAGAAGAAGGAATTAATTAAAACAAGAGAGACTAGACTTCAGAAATTGTTTTTCTGTCTCCTCAGAAACCCAGTTGAGGCCTCCTCTTCTTGCCACCACAGATTTAGATTATTTTTGCTAAATTATGATTTTATTGAAGAATTTATTCAACACTGACTGTACCTCTGGTGAAATGATTCAGTGAAATTGCCTGGGCTAGCTGGCATGAAGTTTATCCCTTGTATACCCGTGCAGGTTGTCTCAGTCCATCTTGCACTCTGTGGGGTTATTTGAATTGACTCTTTCTAGTTTTAAGTGCCTTCCATTATAGAGGACAGATTTTCTGTTGTCTTAGGGTATGCTACATTCATTTTGCAGGCGCTTCTCTATGCCAGGCACTGTTATATTGGACTCCTGGGTATGTCAAATAAACAATATGGCTCCCAATATAGAGACATCAGCTCACTTTTCTGTTGCTTGACTTGCTCTCTTACCCTTTTCCTTCTTCTCCATTTAAAGTATGAGTTTATCGAGGGAGAGGAAATCTCTTAGGGCTGTGGGAGAACAACACACAGTATAATGAATCCTTATCTCAGCATGGGACCTCAAGTGTAAAGAGAAAAACTGAAAGGAAGATTCTGGCGGGGTCAGTTGAGTGGAGGATCTTTTGTGAAAACAAGAAAAAGACTAAAAAAGCATGTGAGGGATGGCAGCCTTAAGATGTACTAAAAATATCCCAATACTCTTAGAGCTGTTCAGGGTTGTATTTCAGAATTGCTAATGGGAAGATTTCAGTATTATTTCATTATCCTGCATACCAATTTAAACCAGACGAATATCAACGAACATCTGAATCCAGAATAATGCAGGAAACAGAGCTGACTCAGAGGCAAAGAAAATGCAGAATTTCACTACCCCATGGGTGAGTGCTGTCAAGGGAGATGGCAGGGCTGTGGAGAAGAAGTAGGCATGGTGCTTCTGCTTGGGCCAGAACAAAGGGCCATGACCACTGCTTCTTGCAAGAAGGATGAGCAAGAGTCTTTAGTCTACTCAGAGCATCCTTTCCTTTGGCAGTAGCAGTGGCAGGTCTCTGGCAGAGGCAAAGCAGGCAGCTGCCCCAGCAACTGCATACTTTGTCTATGTCTAAAGCTGGCTCTGCAAATCCCATTCCATTTATTTCAGGGCTTGAAACATATACTATACCTGGCTCAAGGCCCATGCTATGCTTTGAAAGTGCTTTGGGGAAAAAAATGTGCCTCAAAACAAAATTGCCAGGTGTGAGCAATCAGAGCACAATTAAATCTATTATGAATGGAATGAATTATCTCCTTTAAAAAAAAAAAAATCTTAGCTGTTGTGGAACATGTCTCATTTAGCAATTAAAAGATGTATATGTTCAGGTGAGTCTTATTACTGCCTAGCTAACTCCTGTCATGTGCTTCTTCAAACTTTCTCTTGCCAGAACAGGCTGTGTGGCAGAAAACAGACTCAGTTTTCATCCAGATGTACAGCAGTGAGTCACGGGCATGAGACTGCTTTATTCAGTGTAGACAATGTCTAACTAGGATAACAGCTAACTAATGGATACTGCTAAAACTAGAGAAAAAGAAATGCAGAACCTGTAATGGTGAGAATCTGAGCACATGGAATTCACCTCTCAAAAGGAGGGCATCGAGCACTAAAGGTGGGACAGGCTCAGAAGCAATACTTGGCTGAAGTGCAGGTCTTGTTTTCAAGGCATGAGTACAGAAAAATTATTTTCTCTAACCATTCTCACAGACATGCAGAATTTGGGGTTCTGGAGTGCCCTGGGAGGTTGTGCAGACACTGATCTCCCTGAGGACAAGTGGCCAGGCTCCCCAGCGCTACTGGGATTCCACTGCAAGGCAAGAGGTACAGGTCCATGGTGGAGCTTGACCCATTTATGCTGCTTCAAATCCCCCTACCCCACGGGGGTGGGCAGTACAGAGTTAGCATGAAGCTCAGCAGCTGTGATGTCTTTTTTTAAAAACCCAGTGGTAGTGGTATATATCCCACACTTCCAGAGATTTGAGCAGGCAGCAAATTTGTTTTATTTCAAATTGAAGACCTCAGTCTTGTTTCTACTTTTTCTCCGGATATACTCCTGCTAGGTGGCTATCAGCACAGATTTCCATGCCCTCCACCGAGACTTGGCACTGGATAACCAGGAATACAAAGTCAGGAAGCCAGCAAGAAAGCAAGCAAGCAAAAAAAAAA